>JACXGI010010558.1:0-15975 GCA_016801175.1 Esox masquinongy
TCTCTCCCTCTATCCCCCACCCTCTCTCCCTCTATCCCCCACCCTCTCTCCCTCTATCCCCCACCCTCTCTCCCTCTATCCCCCACCCTCTCTCCCTTCACTTGGTACAGTCAATGTATGTTCATCTCTAGATGAGGGCTGCTATAGTTAAATCATGATGCATAGTCCACAGCTGCTCTGGCCATTGTCATTAATCAGGAGAGAGGGCGGGGCACGTATCTGCTTTTTATCCATCTCTTAAATCAGTCACTGCAGCTATCGGCAGCCCACGTCCACGTTCACCCCCCCCCCACCTCAGGGCCGTTGATGAAAGAATGAAAGACCGCCCAACGCCCATCGGACTCCATTCAGCGGGGGATGTGTTTGGGGGAGTTGTGTTAGTGATATGAAAATGGTACCCTATAACTGTGAGTGTGTGCGCGCGCGCGCGTGTGTCTGCGTACAAACGTGCATGCGTGCGTGTGCCTCCCACATCCACAGTCCTCAGTGGGCAGGCATTAGTATTAGTTGAGCCGGCGTCTACTCCTCTCTACGTATGGTAATGGATTGTGTGTGTGTCAGCCACCTCATCATGTAAAAGCCTTGTCAACAGGAGAGAGGACGGCAGAAGAGCAGCAGGAAGGGCTTAGACAGTCATGGCTATGTATTTGATCTTGTCCAGGAGAAGAGCCAGTATTTCTATAGATCATTATGACAGGGGAAGAGGTTTGTTCAGTTAACTGTAAAGGGAAAATAGAAGTGCTCTGAAAATGCTTTGACTGTTGGATCAGAAGGTGGTCCTCAGTGCCAATACATAAACATCCTCTGTCTCTCCCACTCTGTGTGTGTGTGTGTGTGTGTGTGTGGGTGTGGGTGTGGGTGTGGGTGTGGGTGTGGGTGTGGGGGTGTGGGTGTGTGTGTGTGTGTGTGTGTGTGTGTGTGTGTGTGGTAGTTGATGTTTCATTCATCTGTACATAATGTAGCCCATAAAGGACACGCAACAATACGCTACGGTATACCTAGACTCTGAGGCCACTGCTGCACACTACACTACACTACACTACACTAGCCCACTGAGCAGGATAAATGATCCCTATAAAACCTGTCAGACACGCACACACACACAGCAGCTCACACACACTTAACAGCAGTACTTTTTAAGGAGACAGTTCAATAAAAGGCTTTGTTTTTTGAAAGTTTGTTTTATGGGTAGACTATAGGCTTTAATGTGTAAGAGTCATCCATCCCATCATCATCATCATCATCCATTCATGTTGTATGTGTAGACTATAGGCTTTAATATGTAAGAGTCATCCATCCCATCATCATCCATTCATGTTGTATGTGTAGACTATAGGCTTTAATATGTAAGAGTCATCCATCCCATCATCATCCAGTCATGTTGTATGTGTAGACTATAGGCTTCAAAATGTAAGAGTCATCCTGTCATTATCATCATCCAAGCTTATTCTGTTTGTGCGCTGGTCCGGGTAGTAATTTCAGTGTAATTTAATGTATTTAGTTTTGTTTCCATTCTAATTTTAGTTCCAGTAGTCACTTACTTCAGTCTTGATTTATAGCTGGTGCATGACATAAACCTCATGAGGATTTTGAACTGGTAAATTGGAAGGACAGATGAGTTGGCTAATTAGCGGCCTCCTCACTATATTTAATGACAGCTAACACCCACCCCATTCGAGTGTTGGGGTACTCACAACCTATTTCTGCACAGAAAAGCTACAATATGAGAAGGAAAACTCATATTGTAAGTAAATACTGGTATTATGTCCTAGCAATCTGAAAACACTGGCCAGTTACTTCTGGGGTAGGGTTAGGGGAAGGGATTTTGAATGGGAATCATTTTCTGAGTGCCAACAAGGAGAGCAAAACCCCAAAAATGAGTGTGTGTGTGTGTGTTGGTGCGTCAGACAGCGGGCAGCTGGCACCATGTTACTCTTAATGATTTTCATGTTAAAGACGGGAGATTGTCATGTTTTGTTATTCTATTTTTCATAGTCTTCTACAAACTGAATATAAAATAGTGGAGACACAGGTTTGGCCTCCATCTTGATTTTGATAAAAATGTAAATTGGATGTTAATCCCAATATTTATTCTTTCACTTAAAGAGAACAGAATGGAAAAGGGAAAGACATGTTTATCTTTGTATTTTTATGTGGCGTCTATTTTGGCCTCGACAGTGGCATTGATAAATAAGCTGCATAGATAATAGTTCTCAATGCAGAACCCATTTTCATTCCTTGTATTTATTCAAGCATATTTCCATGTTTATTCAGTCCAGAGTATTAAAAGATTGATTCAATTTGATGTTTTGGAATAAAATGCAAACAAAACAATGTGTACATACAATACTTTTTTTCCTTGTCTGAAAGGGTATTGTGGTTTATGTATGAGGACTATTCTGGGTCTGTACTGCCTTTCCACCTGCACATTGACAGATAGACTGTCTCTGTCTGAGAGCAACACTACAGTTAGGGAGGTAGCGTTTGGCTGTGAAAGGCTAACATTGTGCTGGGGATGGTGTTGTCTGTGGGGTTTTAGGGTTGAGCAACATCCCTACCGGAGAGCAATATGTATTGTTGGGTATTATTAGACAGGTGCCTGAGATGGTTATATAGGGTTTATTGTACTGTATAAATAAATAGAATGTAAATCTAAAAAGACATGTTGAGTTGTAAGGAAGAAGACTTTTCCATGGTGACATTGTGGATCATGCCATTAAGTAAAACCTACTATTTCTATTAGTGCCAATTGAAATGATTTGCCCACTTTTAGATTTCGTATATATTTAGCACAAATGATCATCGGACCTTCAACCAAAACTTTACATCTTCTCTTTTTTTTCTACCTGGTAGTTAATTACTCTCACCTGGTGTCCCAGTTCTGTATTAGTCTCTGATTTGAAGGCGAGGATGAAAACCACCAGGGTTTTAGTCTTCCAGGACCGGAGTTGCTTACCCCTGTATTAAGTCATTCCACAACTTGAAGGACTAGTTTCACAGACACAGATTAAGCCTTGTCCTGGACTAAATAATCCAGCACGATAGAGATTCTCCACTGAGCTTGATTTTTATTTTTGTCCTATGTGTGGGCTTAATCTGTGCCCGCAAAACTGTCCCAAAATGTTTTGCTTTTAATCCCTTCTGATGTTGACTCATGTGTACTGACCCCATATCAATGGCCAGGCATGGAGTGGTAGTGTGTGGATATGTTGCTTTTAGGACAGAATGAATGTTCATGTGAATCCTAGTGGTGGCTTGCCGACAGTGCCCAGGGAGCCAGCAAACGGTGACACAAAATGTGCTCTGTTTGCTGGGGTGGATGTTGAACGGGTCTGCCTGTACTGGTCACGACTCCTGGTAGTAGGTTGGTGGGCTGTAAGCCCAATTTTAGTTGACTGGGGAATGCTTTCATCTCCAGTGCCTGTGTACCGGCGAAACCTTCCTGGTTAAGCGAGCAGTGTCTTAGCCAGTCAAAGCCATGATCGGATGATCCAAAATTGGAAGTGGGGAAAAAATAAAATTAATTTGTAGAGGGGTTAAGACTCAATGCAGTTATATATTGTGATATTGTTTTTGACAGTATATTGTATTGTTCCATTTTGACAATATCTGAATATAATCTGCACTTCTTTGCTGTACCTGCAGCAAAACTCCATTATTTTTACTTGTTCTTTGGCTTGTTCTCGATTTTCTTTTTAAATAGGGAGCAAATTGGTTTTCAGTACTTTCATTTCCATGACTGATCAAAACAAATGTTCCCATGACTCTGTATTGTCTCTTTGCACAGACATCTGGTGAACATTTTAATCAGACCCACATTGCAGTATTTAAACAGTAGCTATTTTTCCAGTGGTCAGTTGTGCTGAAGCTAGCACTAGATACTTCCAAAAATGCACAACTATTACTATGACTGCAACAGGGATGCATTCACATTCCTACTGTAATGGACTTTTCCTTTAGTACGGGACTTAAAGCACCTGAAATACACACAGGTCTGCATGTCAACATAATTAAACTGTGTTTATATTCATAGTAATAAGAAGGGATGCACAGATAACAAAATTATTGGCCGATACATATAGCCGATCTTCATATACCACAATCGGCCAATACCAATAGCGATGTTTTGTCATTTCTGTACCTGTTTACCCTGGCATAAATTAAATAAAAAAAATGTTGCTTGTGATGATTCTTATTATTTCAAAAAAATGTAATTCAATTATACAAGTTATCCCTGTATATTTTTTAATAACAAAACACTCTGATAATTAACAAGTCTGATAATTAATAGAAAATGTATAAATTATATGATAAAACACATTCCCTTTTAGTAATTATACATTCTACAATGCCTAGATATAATTGTAGTAAATAACGTGGGCATTGGTAAGGTATTTAACTCTCTAAACTGTTTTATCAGATGCCATTGTTGATCTTTGGATAGGGAGTAATTGTTAAGGAGTAATTTCTTTAAATTAGCATTTCTGAAGATCGTTAAGTGCTATGACACAGTTTGCAGCCTTAAAAGCCTTACATTTTTCTTGGCTGGGCATCAAGTTAACTTTTTGGTTCACCAGCAAATGTGCCAGTTGGATCCAAAATTTACTGGCCACACATTTTGGCAGCCAAGCCCCATCTCTTTACACCATTGAAATAAAAAGCAAATGGTATGCTGTGTAATGATAAAAATATATATATATATTTCTTGTAACAAATAAGTTGGTATATTACTGCTCAATTCACCAAGAAACTGTGACCTCACCTAAGTCTACTCTAAGTGAAAATATCACAGATGGGAAAAGCCTAAAAGGAGGTGGTAATGGAGACAACGACACTCGCCAGCTGACTAGAATCTAACTGTAGTAATGTGACGTAGAAGTTGCAGTTAAGATTAAACTACCATTGAAAACCACCACGTGTACATGGGTGAACAAAACAAAATGCTAGCTTGAAGTGATTTTGCTGGAAAGTAATCTTTCAACGATCCACTCCGATAGGCTACGGAACAGCATGTTGTTGCTGCGCGCTTTCCCTTTCCCCTACTGATGAGCATACACACTGTGAAGCTCATGCGGCTGGCCTGCATAGAGTGAGCTGACTACAAGGAGCCAGCCATTGTCTCTCAAGTCGCGCATTATTACAACAGCACCAGAAGCTCAATAACCTTAAGAACAGTGTAGCAACTCCACATATCTTTATACAGAAAATTTAATTAATGTGGCTCACAAAAACTTAGTCAGGTTTTTTTTGTGCTTTGGTGGCCAAGGTTTTGCCATGCCAGATGGAAATATCGGGCAAATTTAAAGCAATCGGGTGATACCGATTATTACATTTTTGTCAATTATCAGCAGATAGCTGGCAGATATATTAGTGCGTTCCCAGTAAAAAGTCTTGGACATCAGACTAGTGTTTTCAAATTGACTGGCTGAGGAGGGAGTCAGGGTGTACAGTTTGGGTACTTACATGGAGGCCGGATTGGTACATTGGTCCTGGGGGGAGGGGGGTTTCGGGAGGAGGAGAGGATTGGTACAGATTGTCCTGGGGGGGTTTACGGGAGGAGGAGAGGATTGGTTCAGATTGTCCTGGGGAGTGGGGTTACAGGAGGAGGAGAGGATTGGTTCAGATTGTCCTGGGGAGTGGGGTTACAGGAGGAGGAGAGGATTGGTACAGATTGTCCTGGGGAGGGGGGTTAGAGGAGGAGTAGAGGCATGCTTCATGTAATTTAAATGCAATGACTTTTCACCCCTCCCTCCCTCTTTCTTTCTCAACTCCCTCCCTCCTTGGCCGCATGTTACCTCTCCCTGCTCCAATGAATTACATGGGCGTTTCTCTGGAGGGATGTTACCCCTGTCTGTCTGTCTGTCTGCCTGTCTGCCTGTCTGTCTGTCTGTCTGTCTGCTAGGGTCCTCCTTCCTGTTGTTATTGCCCATTATTTCCTTGGCAGGGTAAAGGAGTGGAGAGGCTGGAGGAGAGGAGAGATGGAGGAGTGCTGTACTTTAATAGCACACCTGAATAGGGTCTGTCACATAATCAATGCATACAGACCTGCATTACTGCCTGTCACTGAGACTTCATCCAAGGGGGTGGGTTTAACAGAAAGATGCATAGCCAATGTGAGAGTCAATTTAGGGTGTCTACCCACTGTGCTAGAGTGGGTGAAAAAATGCTTTGGTTATGAAATGTAACTTCCTTATGTTGTGAAATACATTTTGCCAAATCAAATATTAGTGTTTCAGTTGTTCAGTGATTTCGTCCTCTAACATATCATAAACATTATTTTTCAACGTTTTGTAATTTCTAATGCAGTGGCTCTCAGAAGTATTCACCCCCGTAGACTTTTCTAGTTATTATTGTGTTACAACATGAAATCAAAATGGGTTTAATAAGGAGTTTTAACCACTGATTAATTCAATTTGCTTTTGAATAGCCTTATTCCAGATATACTTTGAATGTTCCCTTGTTTTCATTATGTCTTTTTTTGTTTGGAATTGTATTAACCAAATGAAACAGGTGTATCTAAATCCCATAATACATGTTCTGGTGTATTTATCCTGAAATTGTGTGAAATACCATAACTGCACAGTGGTGAACTCCAGGTAGCTTCTAAAGACACATCACATCTTATTCAGGTGTGTTATACCAACGGGGAGTGAATAATAATAAAACTGGAAATAATTGATTGTGTATTTGTAATTAGTAATTCACTTTGACATCATGGACTTTTTTGTCAATCGGTGGTAAAACCATTTTAATTTCATGTTGTAACTCAATAAAATGTGGAAAAGTCCAAGGAAGTTGAATACTTCGGAGAGCAACTTTATATCCCTTAATGACTTCTGTTGACAGAGAGCACAGGTGTCTCACAGCAACTTTGAGCGTTTTACATTACCGGGATTTAGTCTTATACATTTTTCACTTAACTTGAATTACATTTGTTCATGAGCTCAGTACATTTATATTTTAAAGAGGTATCATTTTATTTGTGATAAATCTTAGAAATAGTAATAGCATATAATTTCACGTTAGTATGAAAAGCATTTACAAACATATGAAATAAATAAATATGATATTCTATCATACCTTTAAATTGTTTAATGTCCTCCAGATTTCAAAAGAAAAATCATGAGTTGGTAACTTTTTTCTTTAGGAGATCAATATACCCCTGTTGACTGTCTGTCTGTCTCTGTGTGTCTCTCCTCTTTTGAGCCATGTCTGTTTTATGTTATGCTGACTGAAACATAAGGTATTGCATTTAACTTCAGAATCTTTTTAGAAGAATAAGGTTAGGTTTTTGGGTCGTTTTAGGCATTAATTCAGACTGGTTAATAAAAGGCTTAAAACAAGATGTGTTTTGCCTCAGAGGATCCCAGCCTTTAGAGTCAGTCACAGTTCACCTGCACACAATGTATCCACCATCCCCAGTCTACTTAACTCAGGTAATACTCACTATTGCCCCTTGCGTCCGGTTTCAAGTCATTTTGACGTTTTCTCATAGACGTGGCTCTAGTGTGATTTTCTTGGGGAGGACCTCCAGACAAAAGGACTATTTGTTCAGGGCCGTGCCCAGGGGAGGACAGTAAAGAGCAGGTACAGAACGGCCTCGTAGCCACTAAGGCTGCAACTCTGTTGTTTCATGCACAGGCCAGGGTGAGGTCAGCTCTGGGACTGAGGAGAGAAACTGAAGTCTGTCTGAAAACCCTTTTTGTCTATTGAACCAACTGAACATAGTGTCTGTCATTGGCTGCGGAGCTCTACACCTTTAGGCAGGGCTTGTTTTAGAATTGCTTCTGTAAAACTGCTGTCTTACTCCAAGGGGAATACAGGGGTCTCATGCCAGTCTTCAGCTTGTGTATATAGTTTGTTAAGCTGCGTTTCTATGTAATAATTTAGCTGAAGTCTTGAATTCACAACTGGAAACAATTGAATCTAATGGCATGACTGAGTGTGTGTTTGTTTATTAGTGAGTTTCTCCTCTTCACTACAACACTAATCCTTTCATCCCGCTGGCACGCCCTGGGCTAATTTTCCTGGAGGCCCATTCCTGAAACGGGGACTGTCCTGCTGCCCTGCCCTGGTCTTCCCTCTCTCACCTCGGTCAGCCCACTGAGGACAGGGCATAGTAGAAGATTAATAGAGCTCACTACTGGAGCAGGTGTGCGTGTGTTTGTGTGGAGGGAACTTGAACCTGACAGGATTGTTCAGAGCTTCTGCTTTTTGTATACTACCCATCTTATACTGCTGACACACATTACAGTGTTCTCTCTACTCTAACTTTACCATCTTCTCCTCTATACTCTAACATTGTCATCTTCTCCTCTATACTCTAACATTATCATCTTCTCCTCTATACTCTAACATTATCATCTTCTCCTCTATACTCTAATATTACCATCTTCTCCTCTAAACTCTAACATTATCATCTTCTCCTCTATACTCTAATATTACCATCTTCTCCTCTATACTCTAATATTACCATCTTCTCCTCTATACTCTAACATTACCATCTTCTCCTCTATACTCTAACATTATCATCTTCTCCTCTATACTCTAATATTACCATCTTCTCCTCTATACTCTAATATTACCATCTTCTCCTCTATACTCTAACATTACCATCTTCTCCTCTATACTCTAACATTACCATCTTCTCCTCTATACTCTAATATTACCATCTTCTCCTCTATACTTTAATATTATCATCTTCTCCTCTATACTCTAACATTACCATCTTCTCCTCTATACTCTAACATTATCATCTTCTCCTCTATACTCTAATTTACCATCTTCTCCTCTATACTCTAACATTACCATCTTCTCCTCTCTACTCTAACATTGCCATTTCAAGGTTTCAAGGTTTATTTGTCAAATGCACCGACCAACACAGCGTCATCCTGCACAATGAAATTCTTGTGACATGGCATCGACAACTACATAGTGAGAGTTAAGAAGAAGAGTATATAAGCAAAAATATAGCTATACAGAAATAATATAATATAGCAACAATATACACAACACTGTACACTAGTAGCAGTTTAAAAAAGAGTGCTGTAAACTAGTATTATTATTATTATGGTATTATTGATATTGCAGGCATCTGGGTAGTATTATTGAACATTTAGACGGCGAGTACGGCAGTAATATACATAACAGTGTGAACTAGCAGCAATTGGTAGAGTTATTGAATATTATGGATATATATGAGTGCAATAAGCTTATGAATGGTGGCATAGCACACTACAACTATGTAGTGAGAATTAAGAATATTTTTTTACACCCAGCAAAAAAAAATTGCAAGAGGATAAAGCAATAATATACATAACACTGTACATAGCAGCAGTTTAAAAAGAGTACTGTAAACTAGCAGCAATATTGGTAGTAGTATTGAATATTGTAGATATTGCAAGTATGGCAGTAATAAACATGAAAAATGTAAACTAGCATCAATTTTGAAAGAGTAGGATGGGGGACTATGAACAGAATGGTAAAAGCTTTGAGTATTGTAGATACATATGAGTGTAATATGCTTGTGAATACATGCAAAGGAATATACTAATGCCCTTTAAAAGTACCTGAAAGGACATCAGAGCGTCTGGAATGTTCGTGTGTGTTCACTTTGATCATGGATCAGTGTTACTGGTTGAGGAGCCTTATGGCCTGAGGGAAAAAAACTGTTCTTGAGTCTGGAAGTGCGTGCTCCGATGCTCCAGTAGCGTCTACCAGACGGCAGCAGTGTGAACAAACCATAGCCTGGGTGGCTGTGATCTTTGATGATGTTCTGTGCTTTCCTCAGGCATCGTGTATGGTAGATGCCTTGCACGGAGGGGAGATGGCAGCCAGTGATGCGCTCCGCAGACTTTACCACCCTCTGGAGGGACTTGCGGTCAGCAGCAGAGCAGCTGCCGTACCAGGCAGTAATGCAGCCTGAGAGTCTCCTCAGGAAGTATAGTTGTTTTTGGGCAGTTTTCACTGCCGAGTTCGCTTGTCTGGACCAAGTGAGGTCATCTTTAATGAACACACTGAGAAACTTGAATTCGGAGACTTCGCTTCAGCTCCATCACTGTGTATGGGGGCGTGACCCCCCCCCCCCCGCCGCTTCCTGAAGTCCACGTTGAGAGGGAGGTTGAGAGAGAGCTTTAGTCTTACAGACGTTTGAGTAGGTCTTCTCTCTACTCTAACATTGCCATCTTCTCTCTACTCTAGCTTTGCCATCTTCTCTCTGACTCTACCATCTTCTCTACTCTACCATCTTCTCATCTTCTACTGTAACTCTACCATCTTCCCTTTACTTTATCATCTGCTCCTCTGCATTTTTACTCTACCATCTTCTCTCTGGCTCTACCATCTTCTCATCTTTACTCTGCCATCTTATCTTCTGCTCTACCTCTACCATCCTCTCTCTGCTTTATCATCTTCTCCTCTGGGTTCTAACTCTACCTTCTTCTCCTCCTACTATAGCATCTTCTCTCTAACTCTCCCATCTTCTCTCTGTTTCCATTTTTTGTCTTTCTCTTTCCCTCCCCCATCTCATTTTCTCTCCCTATGACTCCCTCTCTCCCTCCCACCTTCTGTCTGTGTAAAGAGTGCTGGTTCAGCAAGGTCTTCTGTTCATTCTCAAGGTGTCCGCGGTCTGCCTCTCCTCTCCCCAGCTCTCTCTCTCTTCTTTTCTGAAGGCCCAGTTAATGGATTGGCCTTATATACCTTCCCAGCCTTAATTCCTTTCCTGATAAAGATCCCCTTTTTCCCTCCCTTTCTATAAGTCTCTACTGATAGCAGACACACTGGGAAGGGCAGATGAGCACCACATCCTGTCTCTATGTCCAGGCCAGGGGAAAATGGATGTGGGTGAAAGAGAATCAATGTGTTTTCTCATTCATGTGTTAGTGAGGGGGAATGAGGGTCTGTATGGTGGTGAATAGGAGACGGCTGTCTCTTTAGCCCATATTAGCTGTACAGAGAGACACAGAGGCTGGCCTGGGATGGAAGGCTTTCAGCAGTTTGGTGGGGACAGAAGGTTATCAGGGGGATCTGGAGAATGGCAGGTATAGCTGTCAAAGCTGTCAGGCATGCAAAACCTCTACGACCACACACACGCCAAGAGACTGGACACTGTCTGCAGGACTGCATCTCCACCAGAAGACAGTAGGTGTGACCTGCGCTGCTATTAAAGCATGGTGTTTTTCTGTTCCGACTGTATGCTCCGTTGTGTGTTTGAAAGCACTTCTGAAGTCATTTTCCAAACGAGACAACAGTTTACAACACAAGTGCTTACATAGGGAGATTTACTGAACGGTAGCGGCGTAACTTCTATCTCCTCAGCCTGCCTCCATCCTGATATCCTTCCCAAACTCAAAACTCCTCAGAGGCAGGGGGAGGAGATGGAGTCAGAATGGGGGAGTAGGGGAGAGGAAAATGGAGAGGGACGGAGGAAAGGTGGGGAGAAGGACAAAGAAAGTGGATGAGGAAAAGAAAATAGAAAGGGTGAGGGGAGGGAGACAGAAAGGGGAAGGAAAGAGAGAGATAAGGGTTGAGGAGAGAGAAAGAGAGAAACAGGAAGAGAAGGAGAAGCCAGTGGTAGTTCTGGCAATGATCATCAGTAGTGGTAGTTTCCCCTTCGGTCTTTCCCCCCTCCCCCCCTCCCTCCCCCTCCCTCCCCCTCCCTCCCCTTCTCCCTCAGACACATATAGGCTGACAGAAGGCTAATCTTGCTTCATGTTTGATTCATTTTTAACCAGCTCTGGACTCTTCATGTTTCCATCCTTTGGACGGTCTCATCTACTATCAGGAATCACAACGCATAATAAAACACTGTTAATATCTCTCATTCCCTCCTTCCCAACCCTCCCTCCCTCCCTCCTTCCCATCCCCCCTCCTCCCTTCTCTCTATTTCTTCCCATTTGCACTCTTTCATGTGCCTGTTAAAAGAGGCAGAGATTTGTCCAGTAATTCTGCTCTTGTTAGGGTAGAGAGAATGTTTAAGTGGTATTGGTAATAAAAAGAGAGTGTGTGTCCTATTTTACTGTATTTGTAAGTACAAAAAAATCCAGACAACGATAGTAGAACCATGAACATTTGACCTTTTAAGGACAATTTGCCAGTCCGTGTGTGGAAAAAGTCTGTTTTCATCTCAGGGGTCAAGTTTAGGGTATGAGCTACAATTGGGGTTAGGATTGAAATGAAGGTAAAGGTTAAGTGTTTGGAATTATGTTTAGGGTTAAGTGTTTGGGGTTATGTTAAGGGTTAAGGGTATGGGATTATGTTTATTGTTAAGTGTCTGGGGTTATGTTTAGGGTTAAGGGTCTGTGGTTATGTTAAGGGTTAAGGGTCCGGGGTTATGTTTAGTGTTAAGTGTCTGGGGTTATGTTTAGGGTTAATTTTACTGTACATTCAGTATTGCTGTTTGATGGGGAGTGGTAGGACTATAGAGATCAGAGACAGAGGACATAGATCAAGCCTCTACTTTTATTGACCAGTTAGCTACACCTGTTAGGGTTTCTGGGTGTGTGTGGAGGGGTGTATTTTGCCCATCACAGCTTTTTTGAAACATAAATAAAAATGAATATTTATCACAAGGCGAGGGCTGTGTGATAGGGACTGGTGGATGTGTGTGTGTGTGTGTGTGTGTGTGTGTGTGTGTGTGTGTGTGTGTGTGTGTCGTCCATATGTATGTGTGTGTATTGGTGTGCCAGTGTGGCAGGAACAGGGGAATTGATTTTTGACCAAATGTGTTTTGGATTTAATTCAGCCGCTGCATTTTTCACTTGACTGTATTTGCATAGAAATCATCAGAGGTGAGGGAAATATAGAGGACATCCAAGTAGCCAGGAGCACCAGGGAATATTTAGATGTTTACTGGGTTTCTCTCTCTTTTTCCATGTTTTCTCCCCATTTTATCTACAGTAGTTTGTTAGGACCCCCTCCCTTTCCCCTCCTCCATCTCTTTCATTGATATTTATTGTGATGATGGTCAATAGTAGAAACAGTTTTGTCAATATGTAGACAGCTCTTTGTTGTACAATGAACAAATACACAATGGATGACTCTCTATACTGGATTAATGATGTCTGAGTCTGAATGCAGTGACCTCCCTCTCTCTCCCTGTCTCACCCTGTTTCTCTCCCTGTCTCTCATTCTCTCTCCATGTTGCTCGCCCTATCTCTCTCTTTCTTCATCTGTCAGTCGGTCTCTCTGACTCCAATTTTCATGTGGAAGCTCCTGTGTAGTCTAATGATCAATACGTCTATGTTTACTTAAAGGGGGATTTGATTCCAATAAAATAACACAGGACTTTAAAGTATTTTTTTTTTCATAATGCCCTTATGCTCACATACTACCTCAGTGTCTGTGTCCCTTGTGTACCCTGTGTCTGTCTGTGTCCCCTGTGTACCCTGTGTCTGTCTGTGTCCCCTGTGTACCCTGTGTCTGTCTGTGTCCCCTGTGTACCCTGTGTTTGTCTGTGTCCCCTGTGTACCCTGTGTCTGTCTGTGTCCCCTGTGTACCCTGTGTCTGTCTGTGTCCTGTCTGTCGCTCTCCTTTAATGTCTGTCTGTCCCGTTTGTGTGTTTGTCTGTATGTCTGCCTCTCTGTCCACCTGCCTGTCTGTGTCTATCTGTATCCTGTCTCTCTGTATCTTGTCTGTCTGTGTCCCCTGTCTGTCTGTCTCCTGTCTGTCTGTCTCCTGTCTGTCTGTGTCTTGACTGTCTGTGTTCCCTCTCTGTCTGTATCCTGTCTGCCTGTATCCTCTCTGCCTGTATCTTCTCTGCCTGCATCCTCTCTGTGTCCTGTATCCTGTCTGTCTGTATCCTGTCTTTCTGTATCCTGTCTGTCTGTATCCCCTCTGCCTGTCTTTCTGTATCCTCTGTCTGTATTCTGTCTGTATCCTCTCTGTCTGTATTATGTCTGTCTGTATCCTCTCTGTCTGTGTCTGTCTATATCCTCTCTGTCTGTATCCTGTCTGTCTGTGTCTGTCTGTATCCCACCTTTCTGTATCCCACCTGTCTGTATCCTGTCTGTCTGTGTCCTGTCTGTCTGTGTCTGTCTGTATCCCTTCTGTCTGTATCTCGTCTGTCTGTATTCTGTCTGTCTGTGTCTATCTGTATCCCGTCTGTCTGTATCCCCTGTCCATCTGTGTCGGTCTGTAACCTGTCTGTCTTTGTCCCCTTTCTGCACTGTGTGACGTTGTGTCGGCCCCTGTGTGACTTTTCCAAATGGTCCCTTATAATCACCGCTCTGCCGTTGACTGTAATGGAATGTGACGATTAGCACACTTGACGCCACGCTAATGGGCCTGACTTTCTGTCGTTGCATGGGAGCAGTGCATTATGGGATAGCCTAAACGATTGTAGTGTATGACGGAGGGGTGTTTGGGGGTATGAATGAGGGCAAAGTGTTTCTCTCTTCCTCATTTAGGAGGAGGACAGGCAGTTAGTGAGATACTTATAGGAACACCAAATATCTCTGTCTAAATGTCAACTCCCTCCATTGGCCTGTGGGACAGGGACATACAACCAGACAGACAATGTGGTCAGAGAAATGCTGTAGGCTTTATGGCAACTAACACCCTTAAACCATGGTATTTGGTTTTCGACTCCCCGTTAGAGACCTTGTTAGACCTTCCTGTTTGAGACCAACCTCTTAAAGACATTCCTGTTAGACCTTCCAGTTAGAGACCAACCTCTTATAGACACTCCTGTTAGACCTTCCTGTTAGAGACCAACCTCTTAAAGACATTCCTGTTAGACCTTCCAGTTAGAGACCAACCTCTTATAGACACTCCTGTTAGACCTTCCTGTTAGAGACCAACCTCTTAAAGACATTCCTTTTAGACCTTCCTGTTAAAGACCAACCTCTTATAGACACTCCTCTTAGAGAAGAACCCCGTAAAAGACCCTCCTGTTAGAGACCTTCCTATTAGAGAGACTCCTGTTTCTGACCCTCATATGTTTATTTAAACTTGTTTCTTTCTATAACCTTTTTCTCCTTCACTTAAACTTCTACCTCATCCTCACCTCCACTCTAACTGCCTTCTCCTCCTCTACACCCATTGTCTTCCTATCAAACGATATCTCAAACCTCTTCTATAACCTCCTTGCCTCTAGCCCCTCTCCTCAACTCTAACCTCTTCTATAACCTCCTCTCCTCTAACCTCTCTCCTTTCTATCCTCTTCTATAACCTCCTCTTCTAACCCCTCTCCTCCTTCCTATCCTCCTGTATAACCTCCTCTCTTCTACCCCCTCTCCTCCACTCTAACCTCATCTCTAACCCCCTCTCCTTCTCTAACCTCCTCTCTTCCTGTCTAAACTCATCCTCTCCAAAACCCACTAATCTCTAAACTCTACTTATTTTCCTCTCTCGTCCTTTCTAACCTACTCTTCTCCCCTTTAACCCACTCTTCCCCTCTCTAACTCCTCCTTTTAACCTCTCTCCTCTCTCCCCGCTATAACCATTCACCTGTGACTTCCTCTTCTCTTCTCTGATTTCTCATTTCACTGCCTCCACTCCTTCCCAAAGAGAGACAGAGAAAGAGAGACACATAGAGATAGAGAGAGCGGGGCAGAGACAGAAAGAGAGAGGGGGGAGGTCGGCTAACTTTAATCTTCATTACCTGCTTTGATTTCCCTGCATAATTTACTTCCTTTGAAGTGGCTCCACTATTACTGACAACATGTTACCTTTAATCTGAGGCCCCCAACATTAAATATTTAGTCATTTACTGAACAAAGGAGGGCCAGGGCCATTCTCCTAGAACTCCTTGACTTTCACTGTCATACAGTACACTGTCAGTGCAACCAGTTAGACACTATTCATTTGGGCTGGAAAAAGCCTTTTTCTAAGTGGAGGTGAGTTGAACCTGTTATTACCTTGTTATTTTACCAGACAGAGAAGGAAGAGTTCTGAAGTGCTACCGTTAGCAGAAGTGTGTGTAGGTGACTAGAAGGCTAAGTGTTTTACTCTGACTGAGGGGAAATGGTAGTGGTG
>JACXGI010010558.1:16075-27459 GCA_016801175.1 Esox masquinongy
TGTGTGTGTGTGTGTGTGTGTGTGTGTGTGTGTGTGTGTGTCCTCAGAAGGGAAATTAAAACAATTACCAAGACTCATAAATGTTGTTTCATTCCCTCCCTCCCCTCTTCCCTCGCCACCTTTGATTAATTACTCTGTGAACATCATATGCTAGCTGAACAGAAACATAATTGTTAGTGTGTGTGTTATTGTGCATCTGTTTTTGTTTATGTTTGCGTATGATTGTGTGTGTATGTGCACGTTTGTGTGTGTGTGAGAGAGATTTTTCTCATTGAATACATCCAGCTCATTTCCAGCTGTTTGCTTTCCAGTGTGGTCTCTTTCCAATTCGTGTGTTCAGCTCCACATCATTCATGGTCACCAGTGAAACTCTACACACCCCTTCATGATCTTCAAATGCTGCAGTCTTAAAAATGGGATGTTTTCTACAGATCTACACAACCTAGCTACTCCACTTGAAAGTGTAATGACAATACAAAACATTTAACAAATTAATAAAAATAAAAACTCACAGAGATTTGGCTGTTGGTTGTGTCTTCCCACAATAATACCTTGCATTTTTTCATTTTAGTCAGATGGCTGTGTCCACTTATGTGCCCAACCCAAAAAACAGAGGAAAGGCACCAAATGGCCATAATGATGTGAGGGCCAGATTAAAACCTCTGTCAGGACAGCAGGGGTTAACCCCCTCCTCTTAGGATTATACAGCACGGGATCTGTAATGGTCACTACTACCTTCTGTAGCCATTACAGCTGAGAATCATTTGGAAAAAAATATCACAATGACTTTGTAAGTGGGAAATCATCATTCTGTCAGAATGTCTTAAGCTCAGTAAATGTTGTCAGGAATTGTTGATGGATAGCAGTATCCATTCCATGTCTCTGATGTTCAGGGGAATTTAAGTCACCCAAACTGCCCTCCCGGAAACACTCAACCATGATAGTGTGCTTATGGCATAAACATTAGTTTCATTGCCTTACTAAAAAAAAAATCATACAACTACATTATTAACCAGGGTTAGGTTTCCAGAAGACGGAGGCTTGGTTATGTCATCGTTCATTTGGACTTCGCTCTTTACATAAGTTATATTGATCCTGAATAAGCTCCTGCGGATGAAAAGCATACCCATAACATGATGCTGCCACAACAATATGTGAATGTATAGAGTTTCACCATGTGTTTTTTGTATTTTAAAATTTTAAAATTCCACCGGAATTTATTGTTTTTGATTTGGCATAAAAAGGTCAATAATTAGCTGTGTTGTCTTACTTAATGGCCTTGTTGCAAACAGAATGGATTATTTGTGATATTGACCTACAGCTAGTGATGAGGAGTGAATATGACCTTGTTGACCTCTTTGTATTGTGTAGCATCATTATATTATGGGGTACTTCTAATCGGCGAGGACAGGAGAGTTGTTGAGATCAGAAGAATCTTAACAAATGCTAAGCCAGTGGAAAATGATGGTCTAACCAGCCCTAGGCTTTTGAACACAACCTTGGGATACAATTAGATTTTTCTGTGGACCATTTGCAAACGTTTTGCAGTAAAAGACACAGCTGAACGATTTTCCAAGAGGTGTCAGGTTTCCCGGAATACTTACTCCTTACATTTAAGAACATCAGAAACATGGTTTGAATATAGCTTCCCATCTATGAGTCGCAACCAAATTTTACTAAGCTTTTTTTAAACTAACCATTTTTATTAAATAAATGGACTTATGTTGCCCTAAGTTTTGCCCTAAGTTGGTAGATTCACAGATGGGAGGACATTCGAGGTGCATCCACCAAGTAATTACCTTGCGTGTGAAGACATTTCCAGTCAGTACTGTACATCTTCATTTGTATTTCTTATTTATTTGGATAATCTTATATAATTTACCTTCACTTTGTAAATGTGTTGTGTAGATCAGAGGATATTCTTTTAAATGTGGAACATTCTAGACTTGATTCAATTGTGAAGATTGTACAGGAGGGTTGTAGTCTTTCACTAGCAACCATGTGTCCTACATCACAGTTCCCATCCATGCTCACTGCAATACTCACTATAGTGACACACACACATTAACACACGCACACACAAACAAACACACTTTGTGATCCTGGGGGCAATATTGATCTGAATAAACAGTAGAATAATCTTTACTAATCACACTGGCTCTGGCTTTATTAACAATTGATGTAGCCGGAGTAGAGATCAACGGAGGTACAGCTAAGATGGAGTGTGTGTGTGTGTGTGTGTGTGTCTGTGTCCCAATCATCCTGTCCATCTCTCTCTGTAGTAATCTGTCTGAGGGATCACATACATTATTAAACATTTCCTCTAACTGTTTCACTCCCACCCACCCACATTTTTCCCTAAACAACTAAAAACACTTTAGGAATGACCTCTCTGTCCACGCTTAAGTTATATATCTGTTCTCTCTCCTAATACCTTTGAACTTGACAAAACACCCTCCTCTTTCTTCTTCTTTCAACTGGCTACTGCACTGTCTCATTAATAAGGCTGTGTATATCCATAATCAGGGCGGGATATTATGGGCTGTGTGTGTGTGCGCGCGTGTGCACACGACCGCCCCAGGGCAGAGTATTTTTCTCCTCTCAATACTGTATTGATTTCCTGTATGACTTCATCAGACTTATACTTGCCCAAGCCTAGCTCATAGGCACATCACCAAACAAACCTTTGTGTGATCCTGTTTAGAGAACACAAACAAAAAATTACAGAACACTGAGAGACTTTAACATGACCCTTTCTGTATTGAATTATTAAATGATTGAATTAAATCTGGAACTGAGTATGGCATGTGTTGACTGTCTCCTATGAGTCTATGTGTGACTAGGTTTGCAAAGCTACCAGCGATTTACCAAAGCTCATGTCTGAAGTACCCAGATCAGCCACTAGGTGTCTTGTGATCGATGACATAAAAGCCTTGAAGATACTAATATTTTGGTCATTCACTAGTAATGACCCTTCCTTGCCAACCCTATTTGTGACCCAAATGTAGAGTAAACATGTTGTGTCCAACTGCCGCCATTTTGATTTCAATATCTTCATTTCATGGTTGTGAATCAAGGAGCCAAGGATATTGTTGAGACTATCTGCGAGTAATCTGTTCTGTGATCTGTGGCGAAAGCTAGTGGTCGAAATTGGCAACTCTCTTTTTATATCTCTTTTACAAATTCCTCAGGATATTTAAAGGTTTCCTCTCACCTGAACAGGCTGACATTCCAAGGTTTTCTTGAAACAGCCCCTGCACAAAGGGGAAATTATCATATTGTTTCCAATTGCAAAGTGTAATTTCAACCTAATTCTGTGGCAAATTATGTTTTTGACTGAACCAGGCCTCTAGTGGTGGAATTTATGCGCGAGAGTGTGTGTGGGCGTGTGTGTGTGCGTGCGTGTGTGTGAAAAAGAGAGATAGAATATATCAGCCTTTAGAGGTGACCCACTCTCTGTTACCCCCTTTAACCTGAGACTGCAGTCTAACCCAAGTACACACACCCCGGGCTGAGAACTATAAAAACCTTTTACATCATCTGCAGTACACGCCTTCAACTTCAGCTGTCATTAGAACAAAGGTTAGTTAGCACCATTCACCACACGCGCATCGGGGTTCTAATCTTAGTTAGAATAAGCACTGACATCCTCTACACACATTCCTGCTTGTTAGCACTGGCATTTAGAACATGGCTGCCGAGACCTAAAACTTTCCACCTTTAATGTAACAACCGTTTTACGTCAGCTGTCTACAGCACACCTTTAATCTCATTTTGACTAGAACAAGCGTTTACATCATTCCTACACATACCTTTCCCCTCGGCCTGTCATTGGAACAAGCATTTAGGACAGGGGAACACAGAGTCATCTCCCCCGTCTCTTTGTTCCCTAGAGCAGACCTCATCAGACATGACTACAGCCTCTCCTCTTCCTACATGAATAAAATAAATAATATTCATGACTGATCTTGGAGTCTGTTTTAACTTAACTCTCTCTTTTTTTGCTCGGTAAGGAGTCAGATGAAGGCTAGGCTGCATGGGTAATCTGTAAAGTGTTTTCTAACTCTGTTCTCTAATGCTCTGTTAAAAATGTTATGTGACAACACATCCAGAATGGGTTGGTCAACCTGACAGAAGCAAAGTTTGGCAATATGTGGACACCAACCAAGACTAAAGCCTCTAGAATTCAACGAAAACATATTTTAATCTGAATCTTGCTGCCTTGCTGTGGTTGACAATAAACAGCTTCAGTCAGACTGAGCCCAGAACATTTTACAGTACACTGCTTCAACTAAACTAAGGCCAAGACAGTTTACAGTACACTGCTTCAGCTAAACTAAAGCCAAGACAGTTTACACTTAGCAGCTTCAGCTAAACTAAGCCGAAAATTTTTTTACAGTAAACAGCTTCACCCAGACTGGTGTTTCCCACTACTGTCTCTTGATGTCAAACTTTTTTTTTTGTAATGTCTGCTCTCAGGATACGTATAAAGGCTAATTCATCTAGAATCCCGGATTATGTAATTTAGTCTGATCAAACACACAAACACACATATACACTCTTAAGACAACGGTAATAACGGTCATGGTTCCTTTAGACTTTAGGACCCTCTCTGATCTCTTGCCTCCCCTTCCCTTCCCCCTTCCTGTTTCCCCCCATCCCTCTTCATGTCCTACTATCATATCCTTCAGCTTACAGCTCTTGTTTAATCCACATTCCACCTTTGGCAGAACCATATTAATATCAAACCGTCATTTTACTGGGTTGAGTTAAGATGTGAATGATATTCAAGCCCTATATGTTTTATTAGTGCTGCTGCTAAAAGGAGACGTGATACACATGTATCACGTCCCTAAAACATGCACTCCGTTTCTCACAGGAGTGAATGTGTGTGTGTTTTAATATTAAATCATTTATATTTCTCTTTGCTTTGGGTTTAATCGGGCTTGTTTTCGTATTTGTACGGCCACCCTCGCCGCTTCACTCCCCCCTTCCTCTCCCACCTCTCAACTTGACCCTAATTGAGGATAATGAGTACAAGCTCTGTTGCTGTCCTCCCCTCTCTTCTCGTGTAGTTACGCAGTAGTGCGGGACCCATGGACTTCCCCAATGTCTGTACTCATGTGGGCGGTGGGTAGAAATGTCTTTGTGGTGGTCAATGTTGATTCACCTTCAAACAACAACCATTGTGTGTGTGTGTGTGTGTGTGTGTGTGTGTGTGTGTGTGTCTGATCCTAGTCCCTCAGAGAGAATATTGAGCGATGTGCCTGTCAGAGGACATGATGTGTTCAGGTCAGTTTTTACACCTGTACTGTGGTGCTTTGTTGATGTGCGTGCGTGTGTGTGTTTGAGTGTGTGGTCTGACAGATATGACCTCAAAGGCAGCCTCTTTCACTCACTCTCTTCTCGGGAGTTGCTCACTGACTGACTCCGACAAGCTCACTCCGTCTTTCTCATTCTCTCTCCTTCGCCATGTCGTTCTCTCTCACCCTCCCTCTGACACCCTCTCTCTATCACTAACTTTAAAGACTCCCCTTTCTCTCGCACACTGCTTCACGATGATGAAACGATGATGATGTCACCTCCCTTACTCATATAGCAAGTGTCATTTGTCTCCATGTGGTAAAATTTCACAGTGATGAAGTAGCGTGTCAGGACCAAGTATCAATACATGCCTTCATAACCACCACTAAGAGAATTGGTCAATATCCCAGCTACACGCACATGCACACACACACACACACACAGCCTGCAGTAGCATTAGTATTCAGAGGTAGTGGACATGTTTTAACAGTGTAAACTATGAACAATGACACCACTCACTTTGTTAGATTCATATAGTATACATGACCATGTACTCACACCCAATCAATGACACCATCAATTGGTGTGTGGCGTTGTGAAGTCATATTTATTGTTATGAAGTTCACCTTGACTCTCCCTGTGACTGTATAATGCAGAGATGTTATTTACATGTTAAACCCTGAGTTTCCTGTTACAGCTCATTATGGCAGAGAGGAGCTCAGGTCCTGAGTCATTGATTGATTGATCCATTTATGGTTATCTTTGAATCGCAGTGACACACAGTCAGACATCCTTAGGCCTGGACAGATCACACACCGAATAGTCTCAGTGCTACGGCTCCTTAGCATGTGGTGACTTGGGTGTGACCTGTGTGTGTGAGGCAGCGTAAGTATCCGGAGGAACGTAAAGTCAAAGGTTGTGTGTGATTCTTGTCACAAAGAGGGACAGTGTCAGAGGAGAGAAGGACTTGTGTATGGAATGGATTAGTCAGTATGCATTCTTATACCTTATGCCATCCTTAACGTTATTTCTGACAACGAACAGGAGTTCCTTTACTCATCCTGAATAACCTGAATGACCTCCACCACTTCCTATACCCTCTGTGTCAGCCTTAATAACCTGCTCTATGTGCTGTGAGACCTCTACCACTTCGTATACCCTCTATGTCAGCCTGAATATCATACTCTGTGCTGTGAGGGCTTCTATCACTTCATACAATATACGCTCTATGTCAGCCTGAATAACATGCTCTACGCGCTGTGAGAGCTTCTATCACTTCATATGCCGTCTATGTCAGCCTGAATAAGCTGTGTTGTGAGAACTTGTTCTACAAATGATAGCTCAGTTGTAGCTGGTCCTGTGTCATTGTGCCCTGCCCCACCCTACTCTGGACAAAGCCCTTATGGCGTGCACACACTCTGATGGACAAGGGTGGGTGCTGGGGGATGGCTAAGATCAATAAATCTGGCAGATACACACACAAACACACACACACACACACACCCTCCTTTCTTCCTGTCTTCACCTGTCTGCCGAGGTAAACACATGCATTTAAATGAGGTCCTGGGTGGCATAGTAACAAAGACAAATGATGTTGTATGTAATATTTCTCTATTAACATAAAGTAATACAAAGTGAAGTGTGGCCGTGTGTGGAGGGAGTTAGAGGCTAATGTCCCGTATCAGATGTGGACAATGTCAGGGCTGTATATTGATCAACCTGTGTCCTTCTCCCCCGAAGGAATGTGTGTGTGCTTGCGTGCGAGCGTGTGTGTGTCTTTTCCCGAGGTTAGAGGGTGTGGCACACACTTGGCGGCCAACTGTCTTATTGCATCACACTGCTTTATTAACCCCCCATCCCCTCAGTGAGAAGACTGTTGATAGCTGGGCCCAGGTAAAGCCCCTAGCAGACCACTGCTATCGCTATGCTGCACTGTTAAAACCACTTTGTAACACCCAAACTATTTTCAACTGAGCTGCAAGCCATTAAAAAGTAGACAAAACCCTGAAACCCATGATCTGCAATGTTTAATAACTAGGGCTGTCGAATGCATTCAGTTATTTCAAAACACTTAATAGCGTACTTTATTGTTGACGCCACTGAAAAGGTTTTCTTTCTTGAGCCTTAGAACCAACCATAGTGCCACTCCAACTCCCCGTTCGTTAGCTCCTTTGTCAAGCCTCTGCTTATTAATGCCTCTCTGCCAGGCCTGGCGTTGCAGTACAGCAGCGAGAGGCATCAAGCTGCTCAACAGATTACAGGTAACAAACTAAATGAGCCAAACAGCCCTGTTGCCCCTCTGGTTGCCTGGAGCAAAATAAACTTATAGCAATTAACTACAGTAGCCTCGCTACATGTGTGTTGCTTGGTGCGGACATGGTGCAGACACAACCAACAAAAATGTTCTTATATTTTAGTAGTATTAGCTGAAACAGATGATGTTGTTTTGATGTTTTTGAAGGAGATTACATTGTTAGCATCCGTCAGGTAGTTAGCGTTTTTTTGTTTGTTGCAAGCCAAGTTTGCTTGAGCAAGTTATAGGGCAGCTGTGTCCTTGCCATGGCCGAAGGAGTGCTGCCTTTTGTGCCACAGAACTGTACCAGACCGCTTTTAATTTGATGTATGTCTTGTTCTGGGTTAATTTTGATTCATTATTTTAAATATTTTTTTTTTTATATATATTTACAGCACTATTAACATCATTACATGGTGGGTTGGAACGCCACTTACCATCCATATTCACCTACAGCAAATCCACAGAACCTTTGCACTCATTCATTTTCAACAAGGAGACACAGATGCATGTGCAGGGGATTGTGGGAAGGGGAGGGACATAAACCCTCCTATTAGAAGAGTGGAGAGCTGTGCTGCCCCTGGTGAATGATTTGTGTTAGTCACATGTTGTGAGACACCTTACCAGGAGCTGAGTGCTGGTAAAGGTGTTTTGAGGTTTGTTTAGTACATTAGATACATTATTTTTTAGTGTTTTGTTTAATTTCATTAAAGCATGTAAACACTTTTATGGTGTTAAATTAACAAATTGTTGAAAATTCATGTTTAAATTGTGTCTGCGGTATTTGGTGAAATTCTCTTGGAATGTACCATCTCCCTGACCCAGACGTTGGGTGTTAAAACCCCTCTCTCTCTTTGTCTCCTACTGTTTCTAATCCAATCTTAATAAATCACTTAGGTGGAACTAAAAATAAAATAATCAATTAATATTTAGGATATAGCATTTTTCAACATCCATCAAAACTCATTTTAACATGCATTGAAGTGTTTTTACAACATTTCCCAAACACACATGTTCAGATTGCAGATATAATTTAAATGTTTCAAAGTACATCTGATTTAAAACACTTTCTCTGATTGATTAAAATGTACATTGGGTTTACATTCAAACCCCCTTCAAACACCAGATCTCCTGTTTGGTGCACTTCTTGATTTGATGATTTTATTACCCAACCATTTGGAGTCTTACTGTTTCTACAGTGTCTTCTTTGAATGGTGTTTGATGTCCAGTTGAAAGACGGCAGGGTTTATCTGAAGTGTGTTTGCAATCGTGGGTGAGGGTGACAGAGAGTGATCCCCCATGCGTGTCAGTCTATGGCCTGTGATAAATGCAGTACACATTAAGACTGACAGACTGACAGCTATAGCGCTGATCAGCAGTTGCATCTACTCATCTCTCTCTGCTCTCTCTCTGTCTCCCTCTTTTCCCCCCTCCCACTCACCTCATTCTCTCTTCCCTATCTCCTCCTCCCTTTCTCCTCGCTTTGTCATTCTCTTCTGTCTCTCATTCTCGTCTCTCTCTCCTCTCATCCTCGCCTATTTCTGTATTATAATGTGTGCTAATCTTGCCACCATGCTCTGACGTCCTCATTTTACACACTTATATGGCTGGCAGATACATACCGTTAGCTTACCTGAACCACAACAACTTGTTTCATCAATATGGTATCAATGGCTGTGGTGATCTATTACCTCTGTCAGAAGAATATGTTTAATACAAAACATTTATCCTGATAAGATACTAATGTTATGTACAGGAGAGGGAGTTCTGAGCTGCTTTTTTACAAGGCTTGCTTTGGTTGTAGGTGTTTGCAAAGCTGTACATAACTGACTGTCAGAGTAACATTGGACACCTACTCTGTCATTAGCACTGGACGTGTAGCCTGACAGTCAGAATAACACTGGACGTGTAGCCTGACAGTCAGAATAACATTGGACGTGTAGCCTGACAGTCAGAATAACACTGGACGTGTAGCCTGACAGTCAGAATAACATTGGACGTGTAGCCTGACGGTCAGAATAACACTGGACGTGTAGCCTGACGGTCAGAATAACATTGGACGTGTAGCCTGACGGTCAGAATAACATTGGACGTGTAGCCTGACGGTCAGTATAACATTGGACGTGTAGCCTGACGGTCAGAATAACATTGGACGTCTAGCCTGACAGTCAGAATAACACTGGATGTGTAGCCTGACTATCAGAGTAACCCTGGACGCGATGCGTGACTATCAGAGTAACACTGGACATGTAACCTGACTATCAGAGTAACACTGGACATGTAGCCTGACTATCAGAGTAACACTGGGCATGTAGCCTGACTATCAGAGTAACATTGGATGCGTAACCTGACTATCAGAATAACACTGGACATGTAGCCTGACTATCAGAGTAACACTGGATGTGTAGCCTGGCAGGCATAAATTAGACAACTCCTGTGTATCTCAATTGGTAGAGCAGGGCACTTGCAACAGCAGGGTTGTGGGTTTGTTTACCACAGTAAGATTAAGTTGATTTTCTGGGTATAAGGATTTTCAAAATAGACAAGTAGCCTGACTATCAGACAGATATTGGTGGAGGTGGAGAATCCTACATGAGTAGAAACACTGCAACATCAGTTACATTTTTTGAAGTAATATTAGTGGTGTAAAATTCCTTTTTTTTAAATGATGCTTGAGTATAAGTTAATACTTTGAAAAACTTATTAAAATAAATGTTTAGCCGAATAGCTAGCAAGCTGCTTTTTGTTACTTGTTTTCTAGCTAATGTTAGTTTCAACTTTCAGCTGACTGGTTTTAACGTATGTTAATGAGCCTAGAGCTATTAGGCATTGAATTCTTTGGCCAAGCAACGTAACGCTTGCATGCAGCAGCATCTGCTATGTTCTTGCCGAGCAACGAAGTTTGGCTAGTCAAAACACTGAGACTTCACTCAGTAAGATGTTAGTAATCAGCCGTTCGTATAGCGGTGAAATAATGATTGCGTACCCGGTCGTCAAGGGAGAGAGTAATTCAGTTATTTATTGCAACATTTCATAGTCTATTGTTCATGTTGTTACAGACCCGATCGTACTCGGTCTTGCAAACAAACTCATCTCATCTTAAAGAAAAGTCCGGTCGTCCTCTACTTTATAGACATCGCAGGACAGAATACACAACACAGTACTGTAAACCCATTGGCTGATTACCGTAGCGCTAGGGTGTGAAGCTAGGCAAAATCTGGATATTGGTTAGGTAATGGTTCCGTGTCAACACCAGACTGTTTACCTTCCCTGTGCTGTAGCCGTCTGTCCCATAGACTACTAAGACTATGCTTATTACCGTATTGCTTATTAACACTAATGTGTTTCGATGTCCCTTTGTGAACATCCATCTCTTTCGGTATTAATTCCTACTTTATCTCTCAGGAAAATTACTATGATGACATCATCAATATTTATCACACTCTTGTTAGCATAACCTTTGTATATAACCCTTTCATAACCTTTGTATATCTTATATTACCGAGATTAAGTTCAATGTATAATTTGGATATATTTTACTTCTTTTATAAGCTGTTTGCATCCACAGCTGTGTACATTTTTGTTTGTGTGTGTGTTCAGTAACTTCTACTCAGCTTGAGCCCAGTGGGTGTACAGAGCTGCTACTATAATCTACTGTAAGACACTGATATCTTTGAGAGGACTAGGGAACGCTTGCTCAGCAGTTACACACACAGCTAAGGCCACAGAGCAGGAAGTCACAGAATGGACAAGTACATGCACACACACACACACACACACACACACA
>JACXGI010010559.1:0-27138 GCA_016801175.1 Esox masquinongy
CACACACACACACACACACACACACACACACACACACACACACACACACACACACACACACACACACAGCTTCAGGGCCCCATGTCACTAATTCAACTGCAGTGTAAACTGTATTTACATGGGTCTATGCCACGAGCCCGTTGCTCAGTAAACACACCTTTTCCAGAGAGAATAAATAATTCTTATACCTATGAAGGGAGCACTGTGCTCTCTGGTTCCACGCATCTGTGTGTGTGTGTGTGTGTGTGTGTGTGTTTTGTGTGGTCGCAGCACACAGTCAGCGCTGTTTGTCTGTGTTGTGTCTATCTGAAGTCACAGTTTGTCTACACCCGGTAGTGTTTTCATATTGTTTCTAATGCCAGACACGTAACTGGGCTCCAGCCTGGGAGGGCCCTGCTTACATTCCCAGACAGTTGGGGAGGACGGACTCCGTGATGCACCACTGTGTTGTTGGGAAAAGGGGAACACGCCAAACAAAAACACACGGCTCTCTTCATAAAGGTCACACACAGCTTCATACACACACACAGGCTGACCAGCGGGTAGGTTCTGGGCCTACTAGTAGCACGGGTGTGTGTGTGTGTGTGTGTATACCTGGTGCAGGGCAGTCAGTCCATCCTCGTTGTACAGATCTGGACTGACACCAGCGTTCAGCAGCTCCCTCACTGCAGAAACACAGTCACAACATGATTCCCCATGACTCACTACGCCACAGAGAGCAGATAACCTCTACCCTGGCAAAGCTTGGAGAAATGAGGGTTAAGAGTGACCACTATAATTACCCTTAATCGTGTGTGCTAACAATAACAGCATTGAAAGCAAAAGCCGGGTCTGATAAGCTTATAGCAAGTCTCAAATAAAATATGCATGAATCATTTCCTCTGTAACTGGGTGTTTATAGAGCGGTGCAACTGAATTCACGCCTCACAGCTCTTGAAAAACAGCAGCCGTTGCAAAGTAACAGTGAGGGTTCTCTATCTATAGGCAGCCTGTGGGTGGCATGTGAATAATACAGAAATACAATGAGTAACAGTTTTTCCATCTTCTTTTAATGAATAAATATTTAAATAATCTAAATTGAAAAAAACTGACATCAGGTGGAAAGTCTAGAGATGATGACTAATACTAATATTACATTTCTAAATTTATTCTCTGACAACAATTCTTCTTCAACACGAGCACATTCGACACCCACTGGAAGCACATTTCAGTGAATGTTGTAGACTGAGACTGGAGTACCTGATGCAGTACTATAGAACAACATATTTAATAGTCAACAAGTCACTATTGCTCACGTTCTTGAAGAAAAACGTTGCCCCTCTCACTTGTTGGACTATTTAAAACCCAGAGGAGACCACATTCAAAATATCCTGTTATGCCTTTCAACCCTTTAGCACTGTTTGGGTTCTGAGGCAACACAGAACCCCTGGCCCCCAGGCTTTTCCCAATGCAGGGGGGGAACTACTTTGGTCGAACTTTACAGACGACCACACGTGGCTCCGACAAGATTCTATCAGGAACGCGTGGCTCCGACAAGGTTCTACAGGGTCTAGGACCAGGAAGGCGCTGGTGGACTCACCCTCCTCCAGGTCGTTACGGGCTGCGGCCTCCAGCAGTGTGATGTTGTTGGGGAAGACCACTCTGCGCGCCCGTCCTTTTGTCTTGTCGCCCTTCTGGCCGGCCTTGCCGGCGCCGCGGGCTGTGTCCTTCTCCATTTGGGCCCAACCCTTCAACTGCTGGGCCCGTCGCTTCTGGGCGTGCTTCAGGCGCTCCGTGGTGCTCAGACGTCCGACTGTGGCCATCTCGCCGAGCAGCTCGCCGTGCTCCGCCATGCCACGCCGCCGCCCACAGCCCAGGATTCCCTACACCCCCCTTCCACCTCCTGCTGCCGTGTTTCCCTGCTCTTATCTGATATGGTTCGGCGATTTAGAAGCAGAAAGTGAGGAACGGTCAAAGCGGTTGGGGTCAAAGGTCAAACAATACGGTGATGCTTTTCTGAACTGAACCAGGTGCAGGACATCTCCATGGTTAAAATAGGTCCAAGCTGGTAGTCTTTTAAAGTAACAGCGTCTCTGTCGTGGGTCTACAAGTTACCTCCTTGTGTATGGAAAATCAAGAGCCACAGTGGAGGTAAATCACCAGAGAACCGACTGGTTCATATTCTAGATCTTTATGGAACATCTCCCTCCGGACACGAAGCAGTACGTCCAGAACCGAACCATCCAGATGATGCTGAACCATGTTACCGTCCTCAAATCCATATTATATCCGTGTTCCATCCTTTACACAATTATCAATGGTTACTTGAACATAGAGGTCCTCGGCCGGGAGTATATACTGAGTCCATACTGAGAAGAAGCTGGACAGTTCTGCAAATCTTGAGGCGAGCTAGACCCGAGGACCAAGAGGAACCAGGGCACAGAAGCCCTCACATTGTTAAAGGTACATGAGAGAAAACTGTCACGTCTACCAACAAAGTAACTTGACTATCAAGGATGTATTTACTAACAGTATAGTAAAGAATGTAAGGGCAGGGGTTTGTCAGAGGTGGGTGGCTGCATCAGGATTGGATCCCTTGTCAGACTACTCCAGCCCTGTGATAGGCCAGTGCAGACGGGGCTTCAGGAACCAGGAAGTCAGGCATCAAGAATCCATTGTGCTTCTTAGGACACAGAACGTTCTACACCCTCCGACAAGACCTGCAAACGGAGATAGAGAGCCCTGTTAGCGTAGCGCACACAAACACCAGTCCCCAGCCTGTAGGTCTAACCCCTCCTTCTCCAACACGTTCCTCCACTCTCACTGGTCTCCCCTGATGAAACCAGACACGGGACGCCTTTCATTAATGATTGACACACCCTGCCTGCCCAGAGCACCGGCCCCGGCACTGCCAGCCCTGTGGTTGGTTAGCGTGATGGCAACAGACCGGGGGGGGGGGTGATTAGCGCCGTTTTAGTACCGGACGCTTATTTGGGCGCTAAATGCTAGGCTAGCGGTGTCCCATCTGGGCTGTCACCAAAGCCCTGGCCCCATCCAGGCCCGTTCATCACCTCACCCACCAATCTCCTCCCGGGCAACTCATCCATTATTCAGCCCGGCCCGTGAGGCGCAGAGAGGAAGGTCAACCAGGTGCGCTCAGCGAGATGGGGAGGGAGCACGCTCTGGCGGCGAACCGAGACCGCCGCCACACGGGCCAAACAGAGGGGACCAGGGCTGGGAGTCACAACACGCCAAAGACCGAGCAGTACGGACAACAGACGACAGGTGTCACAAATACCTGGCAGGCATGGGTCTCTTTGCCGTTAGGACTGTAGTATGTGCCTACGGAGACACTAGCGAGGTAGGATAACAACGCACAAGGACGTTACTACAAATCTACTAACTGACCGGCTTTGCGGAACATAACACTATAGCTTAAAAAACTATATTTAGGGTGACCTTTCCTTTGTCAGTGCCCAGACCACAATGTAAGGATTTCCTTGGATTCAGTCAGGATGCTAGCTCAACCCACCAGTAAAGCAAGTGGCACTGTCAGGCACAGAGGAAGAAAAAGACAAAATCCACAGCAAGCTGGCGTTTAGCTACAGCAACATGCGTGCCTTTCTGGACCAACCGCCCCAGAGGACAGCTTTCCTCTTGGTTTCCTCTTCCTTAAACAAAACCCAAACCGATCCAGAAGACACAGACCAACAGACCAAGTGCTGCTGATGACACACAGGCCACATGCTACAAACTAAATCACAATGGCTGTTGCCAGGTAGCATCCACACACACACCACAGAAATGTTTATAAAACTGGGAGCCATAAGTAGCCACAGACAACACAGAGACAGAAGAGTCATTAGTGAGACAGTGAAGGAGACTGGGAGGAAGAATGAAGACATGCCATTTTACCCCCCATAATCCTTTCAGGAACTTCAAGATACGAGCAGAAAAACAAATTAAACAATTTCAACTTTAAGTGTAACCAAAGAGTTATGTTCAACACACCACGCCAGTTGCGGTGTATACAGAACTACACATACTTCTCCTTGTTCCATCAAGCGAGACAGAGGTAGCTGAGCAGTATGCATCTTTTTTCCCCCCTGAATAACAGATCACGGGTTTTAAAGCAGTGTCGCCCCTCATCGTGGCATACGCCGCTGAAAATCACGAAGTGATTCAAGATTCACTCAGCCATACAGACGTACGTGATCAAGCTCAGTCCTAAATCTATGTAGGTTGCAATCGTAAAACCTCAAACTTCCTTTTCCTGTTCTGTCTCTCAGTTAACTAGACATCTCTTTAGCTCACCAGACCACCAGTGAATAGGAAACCAAGACAATATAAAAGCACTTAAGTTGTGCTAAGTGCACATGGGCCACTAATACCTAGACAAAGGGACTTGGTTCATCTATAGGCCTAGGCCTCTCCACTGATAAGAGACAACGCTCATATTTCTGGGACATCACAACTGTCTGGTGGCTCAGCTGTCATTCTGAAAGTCGATCCGATATTCATAAACAGTCTCAGATATAATCTCGGGCCTCTGTCTGGGAACAGGAAAGATGTAGGCTCCTACAGCTGAACTTTTGTCCTTTGCATAAGCACTGGGGTTGAGGCGGACAGAAGATGTATTTACAGAGCTAGAGATGGATGAGCTTTTAGGGAGGAAGGACGTCACTGGCCGTCTGCTGCATATGAAACGCAACACAAGGCAAACCAAGTGACAACCAGTCAGCAAGCTAGTCTAGAACAGACATGGACCTTTCACCCAGCTCAAACAGACCCAAGACTCCGAGCAGAACATCTATAAAAGGACTGCATGTAACGGAGTTGAAAAATGCAGGCACACACCAAGAAATGTAGGGCACAACAGAAACTATTAGAGCTGTTAAAGGTAGAGTCCTTAATACTTCCGGCTCCACTGCAGTAATTTAAACAAACTCCAAGTCACTGTGTGTGTGCATTAGAGAAGACAATGAGTGCCCTGTAGGGCAGTCAGGTTCAGCACATTAACAGCCACTGTGGCTCTGGAGAACATGCTGAGCACACAGACTTGTTTCTACCCAGCCCTTCTCCAACCCCAACCAGCAGCCACCCAGAACCAGCCATCCACCCAAACTGACTCTCCAGAGCGTGGTCTCGTTCAAGGCTATCTGCATGTCAACCGCACCCTAATCCCGCTCCAGAGAAACGACTACCTGCAAGACGGTATGTGTGCGCGTGTGGCTGTAAATAGAGTAAATAGCAGGAGGGAAGAGGAAATCGAAGATAATTTACTGGTAGACTGGGAGGGACCCACTCTGCTCTCTCAGTAAGCACATTTCAAGATAGTAAAACAAACTATTCTGGCAGCAGGCTGATTAGTTTGTCATTTTAATGGGCCAAGTCACAGGGTAGACATGCTGAACTGTTCACGTACCTCTAACCGTACCCAGTCACCTAAAGCAGGAGAGAAAGTTACGCATTAGTCCTCCTTGGCCAGTTTGCAGGCTTCTGGGAGGCCCAGAATGCTCATCGGGGTTCTTAATGTATTAGTGTATTTTGGGTTTGGTCGTGGTATGTTTGGAACTGTTTACAAGAGAGAGTCACGGTGTCAATGAGTCATTGACTTAGCACGGCACGGACAAGGAAGGCTGGCTGTTCTGCGGCTGGACACTCAATGACTGGCTCTCACATTCATGTGTATTTTGGTGTAGGCCTGGATGCAGTAAAGAGGTAAATGGAAAGCAGAACTTGAAGGATAGAAGGATGCTGTGACTGGGACATGGAATTACTAAAAAAAAAAAAACTAACAATGGGGATATTTGTCAAATCCAACGTCCTATTTATTTTAAAAGAACCTAAATGTGATTTCTCAAGTCTGATTTGGAGATATTTAGCTGTTTTTGCTCCAAACATGTAGAACTGATTATTGAGCTAGATTTGGGCCTTAACGCAGTCCCTTTTCCCTCACAGGGCCACACAAACCCAATATACACTGGGGCCACAGCTAGCACCTTCCACAGGCGATCCCGCCACTTGAACTGCTGCCCAGTGGCCTAATCTCCTGTCCAATATTCCTAAAGGCCTTTCTCCATCCCAGCTTAAAAATGGTTTAGTGTGCAATTAAAGCACAAAGCGGAGGGACGGGAAAGAGTGTGTGTGACTAAGTAAGTGTGTAACGGGAGAGCAGGACGATTTGAGTGTGCTTCATAAATCCAGTCACGTGTGGACCGGACTGGGCTTTTAACAATGTTGCCCCAACCGCTCAGCATTATGAGGCTACAGGGGAAGCATAAGAGGAAAACCGACATGAGGTGGAGGGGGAGTGGAAGGAAACAAAGGCGAGAGGATGTGAGGGAAAGAGTGATGGAGAAATAGACGAATGAGAAGGATGAGGCGGAGACAGACCGAAAGCAACTATTTAGATGGATTTTGTTCAGTAAGCACAAAATGAGACAAGGCTTTGGTTAGCCATTACCAACTGCACCAAAACACTAACTTCATATGAATACATGAAATTGTTTCAATTGAAAACTGAGAGACTATATTTTGGGGATATTCAGGCAAAGAGACTATTTCCAACCATCTTCCATCTGTAAAGTCAGGCATAAGAAAATGTTTTGATTTCTGGTCTAAAAGACAAAAAAAGGCCTTACTTAAATGACATTCAGAAAAAGAATTTACAGGTATTAAAAATACATTAACACACTATAATAAAGTAAGGTAGAATTTCAATACTGTAAATAACTTTGGATAAGAGCCTCTGTGAAATTACTTCGTTAAAAATCAATATAATATGAAAAAACAAAGGGACTATTTTAAAGGGATCTGTTCAGTAGGCACAAAATGAGAGCAGGTTTAGTAACAAATGTATTTGCGCCACATAATATTGTTGACTTAACATCAGAATTAACTATCCAATGAACAGAGCTTTATCAATGACAGTGACCGTGGTAAAGGCTACACTGTCTAGCTCCTTTTAAAACTGAACATTGTCCCCCTGGAGCTTGGCCTGCATTTACTGACGCAGAGAAAATGTGAGATAGTGTGTTTACTGTATGGTTGAATGAGCAGTTTCATTAGGTTAGGCCTCCTTTCCCATGTGTCAAAAAAACAGAGCTGTTAACATAAAAGACCTCAGAGAGGCATTTTACCTCCTTCGAAAAAGTTGGCGAGGTTCTAATAACTCAACCAAAGCCTAAGCAAAAGCATACGTTTACGTAGATGTGCATGTGCTGTGTTGCAACATGGCCTTGACTATTGTGTTAATCTCCAGAATTTGAGATAACACAGAAAACGTTAATGCAGCATTGTGACTGTGTTACTCAAGTTCCAGCTGTAACCTCTACCTTTCCTCCACTGGATCTCCTTTAAGGACAATAAGAAATGTGACCTGCTTCCGCTCTTTCAACAGACTGATTCTTAATGAAAACAAATGTGTTCTAACTTATGCAAAGCCAAGGGAAAAGGAGGCAGATTTGAGAGTTGAAAACAGTCATTGTAGCCTAAATAATTTCACATCTGAGGAAAACCATGAACAAGGGCATGTCTGATTTGGCATTGAATTACAGTTGCTTTTGAGTACCTTATAAGGCATTTAAAAGGTTTGCACGTTGTCCGTTACAATATAAAAAGAAAAAAAGACATCCACACACTAAACCATTCAAAAGTTAGGCCAAGGCCCATATTATAGTTGACAAAAACAAAATGTTAACAATGTTCAGGGTGATGATGAGTTCTTCTTCACCTTCCAAATTCAACTATTAAGTTGTAAAGCATATCCCTACAAAAGGAAATATTCTGGAATTTGAACTTTTTTTTTTCCAGACAATTTCTGGGGGAGCACCACCAGACCCCCCGCCAAATTCTGCCCAGACACAAAGTCGGAGAACATAGTAATCATCATAACTACACAAACACAAATAACTTGATATGTATGATTGGTGATGCATTAACCACAACTTGACGGTCAGAAGAAATAATCATATGAACAACCTTTTGTATCATACAAGCAATCTACAGGTGGTATGCTAACACTTTACAGGTACGCTATTAATGCTAGGTAGTATTGCTGCCTAGTTTGGTTTCACTAGCTAGGTGCACAATCCACATTAGCCAAAGTACGAATTGTCACGTATGTTAACGTTAATAGTTATAATTCTGAAACTCCTTAAAGTGAATTGCTTGTTTAGCAATTTGAGTATTTCATGAATCTAATAAACCCACTCACATCAAACGCATAACATTTGCTTATCACCCTCCGAGGCAGAAACCTGTCATTTACATTTTCTAATGCGTGCGTTACTGAACTCTACTAGCAAGCGAACTCGGGCTAGCAAGCTAACGCGTTACCGTAGCTATCGTTAATAACACAGCTCACTTATTTCCTATCCTCAACCAGCCGAGTAAAAGTTTGCTTTGCGTAGTTCAACTGTCAAATTAGAACTTTATTAAAAGGTGAAAAACAAGGCATGTTGCTGTGTCGTTGCTTACCGGCGGAGTCCATTCAATGACTGACATGACAGTAGCGGGGGCTCGTATCCGTGTTCTTTTCTCACCTCGTCTGAAACCTATCAGCTGCCTTCTGTCCCAAACGTCGACAGCCCTCGGGGGGAATGCTTCTCCATAACAACCGCTGAGCTGTCATCGAAAGGGATACCCGCTGGAGGGCGACATTACTCAACCCAAACCCCTAGAAATCCGAAAAACGGAGTGCCCTGTTCTTTATGGGACAGGCTTCATAGTACAGTAGGCCTGCTGTAATCTAGTGCAGGTGGAACTCATGCTACACAGAATACAAATTTCTATTTGTCTGTCTACCAAACACATGGACATGTAAATTGTAACTGAGAGCAGAAAATGACCCCCCTGGATTATACTGCAAAATGTGGCCCACCAAAATAATACATCAAGTTTTAAAGACAGTTTCTTGCTATCAGAGAAATAAGGCATGTATAGCCCAATGTAGAATGTGGTGCTTAACAAGCCAGGGCTGTGGGTTCTGAAATCCACAGGACGCCAGTATGAAAAAGCATTACATTGTATGCACCTCACAATTGTAAGTTCCTTTGGATACGCGTGTTTGCTAATTGAAATATGTATGTTATTGACATAAGGGTAGGTTTGTTATATTTTACAGTAGTAAAAGGGTAATGTATCAATCACAGAACATTGCAAGGGCATAATAATACAACCGAGAAAAGAGGGACATCATGTTTTTGTGGTCACTTGACACTGGTCAGTTGCAGTGTGCTACTCACTTGCAATTAGACTCAAAACAATTTTAACACAATCGAGATTTACCACATTTAAAATGTAGCAGGCCTGTTCCAATTGATGGATAATCCTGGGAAAACCCCCAGGCCAGCACGATCTACTACTGAGTATCACAGACAAAGATGACTCAGTAATCTGTTGACCTTTGCTGACCTGCTGGTCAACACTGCAGTGACACCACATACTGGACAGTGCCCAGGAAATTATATGCTTCTATTTGTTTTTCACTTTACGATTAATCTCCCGAATTATGAAACCTTGATACACTGGTGTTTTGTAAGTGATTTGTTGATTAGTTGAGAAATTTGTTTTATTCTGCTTGTTGCAAAAATATGGTTACCATTATAAAACAAGGGGCAGCATAAACCCTGGTGGCCATACAATTAGTTTTGTATCTTTGAGCAAAACATATAACCCAAACTGCACCCGTAAGTCACACTGGGTTTCCTCAATTACTAAAATGTGAGGTATAATTAATGCACACAAATCCCAGATGTCTTTAAATGGGACATTGGGATTGAGGTTATTCTTTGTGTGGATCCTTCATGCTGTGTACCCTCCATTTCTGTTCTCCTCACACCAAAGGATTTGTTTTTGTCTTCTCTGAACCAAAGGATTGTGGCATCCTGACTGTGAATGTCTTTGAAAGATCTGTAGATGACTCCAATGGAATTTGTCTCTTATTTGAAAGTTTCAGGGAGACAAAGACAGCAATTCCTTTATCCCAGCAGGACTAAACCTACTTTCTTTAGTCCATCTCAGTAACGGAGAGTATCTCATAGAAGCTTAGGAGGATTACACCACCAGACACATTCTATCTGTACAACACAATCCTGTACTCTATTTAAAGGCACTCTGTTTTCGCTGTGCAAGAGAAAGAGAGACCCTTAGTCTCTTGAACAGCCTGAAAGTGATTTGCACCTTGTTTTTAAACTGCCTGGTTTTGCTTTGCAATTAGGAGTATAGTGTGTCAACATATTTGTCAAAGTTAAGGTTTCTCTGTTAGCAGTCCTCACAAAACCGTTTTTATGAAGTCTAAAAATATACTGCAGTTCAAATAAAGTGAACTGGAATATTGTGGACAAATGTACATACCTATATAATTGTTGCATTTTGTAAGGATTCCTTATGCTTGAAATCGAACAACAGTGTTTACCGCAAAACACTTCATGTTTATTGACATGTTCGCAAATCCAGAGAACTGTCATATTATCAAACATAATTTTTTCATTTAAATATTCATCGTGTAGCAATACTGTTTGGCCAGAACACGTCTCTCCTCAAATTCAACATGTTTTAACAAGCTCCTAAACCGAATGACATGTGTTTCACACATATGTAACATTAGACGATCGATCAATTATATTCACCTTCACATTTTACTTTCACAACGCGGTTTAATAGTGTTTAGCAGTAAAGCATTTCATAAGTCCTTAGGCACTGATTAAAACCAATCAGAAACAAGGTCACATTGGAGCAATTAGACCGTGTATCAGCCGGGTGAGTACTGTATGAAAGTCTTACGCATTCTCTTAGCTTTTCTATGTGCTATTTTCCATTTCACCTTGACTCCAATATATTTATTGAAACGCTTGACTACCTACTATACGGTAAGCTCAAAGAAAATATTGTCTACAGAAAAAATGAGAACACGCAAAGCAAATTTTGACACTGCCAAATAGTACATTATTTAATAATGTGCACATTTTCTTTGGTTCTTCTCTCCCGTCAGTGGGTGATATTTGTTTGTTGGACAGCCTTTCACTTCTGCATCGCCTAGCCTATATTAAATGTGTGCACAACTCGGACTGAGATGATAGCTCGTGTTTACAAGGTGCGAATGTACTCGCCACTTGGCGACCATTGATGGTGTTGAATCGTCCATTGTGCTTTCATCACATGCTAAATAGTAGGCCATCCTAGGAACGAGACGGGGTCAGTCTGCCAATGAAAATCCGGCTAATCCAACTTGTTTTCACTGTCTTGCTGTGAAGTAAGGACTTTGACATTAGCACTACATTAACTTTCACAAAAGAGATGTGCCTTCCCGAAACTATTCTTTCACATTGGACGCCAACTGCATATTCCAAAGGGATTCATACTGTGAGCAAATGCACCCCCAACTGGTGCGCTCCTGTACCGACCTTGAGTGTTTGAGGACCGTATTGAAACAGAGTAACTTAAAAATGTTTTTACTGTCGAATACGAACATCGATTCTAATTAGTGATAACTTGCAAGCTGCATATTTTCATGTTTGTTTTTCCCGACCTTAGCATTAATATAATGTGTATTATAAACCGGGTGGTTCGAATACTGAATATGCGTTGGTATTCGGGGGTTTGTGGTATATGGTGACCATATAAACCATCTTACGTTGTTGTTTAATTACATTCTTCTAATAAATATGCTCGACATCTTTTTTGCCCTGTCATCGTGCATGCAGTTAATGTAGCCAAACAAGATATATTAGCTAATGTTTACAATTTGTCACAATGAACAGATCAGCAATCATCTGCTAAATTGGGTTGTCACATTTGAGTTTCCATTATCTCAATATCTTCTCTGTGTATCTGTTCAGTCCAGCCAGGGTGTTAATCTCTCAACGTTTGTTTATTAGCTGTCCTATTGCTTGCCATAAGTTGTTGATTGAGCGGAAGCTTCGCCCAAAATATCTCTCGGTTTATTTTTCACTCTCTGCTTTCTGGTCCACTCTCATTCCATCCCCCCACCCCGATATTCTACGTTCTCTGGAGAATGTCTCCCACCTAAATTAGCGGCTGATATGCCTACCAGTGACAGGGTAACAACACAAAGTTCCAACAATGAATATAATTATATTGGAGTGTATACCGGACACCTTTCTCACTCTGACTCGAACATCAAACGTTTTGACGAATGATTCAATGAGTCAAATTTTTAGTGCACTATAACATCCGCATTTGTAGAGTATTCGCCTCTAAGAAGCGCTCTCCCAGACGCAGCTGACGCCTAAAAGTTTTGTACAGCCAGTTTCAAAACGAACGCTGTGTTTGAATTAAGTGGGATATTGATGTTTGTGCCAGGGTTTATTTACAGGTTTACTGTCTTTAACAAACACAGACCTCCCAAAACCCCCCGGGGCGACCAGTCATTCTGCCCGAAGATACCGCTCAATTCTCTCCTCGATTACGCAGCGGGATTTACATGAAACTGTTAATTGTTTGCTCTTCAAATAGAGGCGATCTGGAGCCAGCAGTCTGCCAGAGGTTAAGGACCGACTCCCTCCCCCCTCCTTCTACTGCCGGACCGTGCAAGCCCGATTTGCCCCCTGGTTGATCAGCATGACAAAGCACTGGGGGGGTCAGTGCCTGCGGACACCACCCTCTCTCTCCTACCTGCGCTCTCCCAACCTGGGAAGCCACCACGACCATCAACTTGACTTCCAGGGCTACCCTCAGAGCAACACAGCGCGTAGATCTCCAGTCCAACACTGGCTTTACTACTCGACTCAAGTACCAGTCCAACAGCCTCGGCGGCTGGAAAAGCCTGCACCATCCCAGCGCAGCAGGGCCACAGCGCCCATGGATAAAGCGATGCCTCCAGACCACCACGGACCGCTCGGGTCATCCTACCCTCCACCGCCCCGGTTGAACAAAGATGGTGTGATCAAGGATGAATCTTGGGACCAGGAGAAAAATACCAATGGTGGAAGGAAAAAAAACTATCAGCGCTATCCTAAACCACCGTACTCATACCTCGCAATGATCGCCATGGTCATCCAAAACTCTCCAGAGAAGAAACTTACGTTGTCTGAGGTGAGTGATTATTTTTGTTTTGTGGACATGCGAGTTGTTTGTAGGATTTGGGCTAAATTACGTACATTTTGGCTAAATTACGTCTTTTAAACTATTTGAGATATTGGGCATGTTAATTGTAATATAATTTTTGATGTTTCAGCAGAGTTTAAGCTTAAGTTTTAGTTTTATTTAAGTTAAATTACTTTGTTCAGTTAATGTTCAGTTAACTCTTAAGTTAAAACAGCGGTATAATGGGATATTCAGTTCGATTGTATTAAACATACAGGACAGGACAATCATTTGACACTAAGCAGAGTATAGTAACCTCTTGGCGACACTTCAGCGACTGCCATGCATTTCTTGGGTTTGTTTTTTTAAGGATAGCAGCATACAGTGAAACAAGACACAGATGGATTAGCTGGAATGACTTGAGTTGATAAGAAGTACAGCCAATGATTGCTGTCTTAGACTGTTAGCTCTACAGTGCTGCTTGGGTTTTTTTTATTCTTGGCCAAGGAATAGTCAGCATTATGTCAGCAATTATGTAAATAATTTGTTCAACAACGGTTTAAATGTGTATTTCTTAGGATAGTATTTTTCATGTTGTTAAATGCAGACACTCATCGATATAGGTTAAATTCTTCCCTCTGTCCTCAGATCCTGAAGGAGATCAGTACACTTTTCCCTTTTTTTAAAGGGAACTACAAAGGCTGGCGGGACTCTGTGAGACACAACCTCTCATCCTATGACTGCTTTGTTAAGGTGTGTATCTCATCAGGGGTTGTCTGTAATCTGGCACTCAGCGGAGAGACACACACGGTTCTGATTCTGGAATCCAAATAAGCTGACTGGCTTTCACTGTACCCTGGATCTCATCGCTGTCTACCTCTCTAGGTTCTGAAGGACCCTGGGAAACCGCAGGGGAAAGGGAACTTCTGGGCGGTGGAGGTGAGTCGTGTGCCCCTGGAGCTCCTCAAGAGGCAGAACACTGCCGTATCGCGCCAGGATGAGACCATCTTTGCCCAGGACCTCGCCCCTTACATTCTGCACGGGCACCATCATAGGCCTGAGGCAGAGCCCCCGGCCGTGCCCCCGCCTGTCGCTAATCAACAAGGCCAAGGCCCCCCCCTACCCCGCATTCCCACCAGACAGCTCCTCCCCGCCCAGGAGGACCTCTGCCGGCCCAAGCTGGACTCCTCCTTCGCCATCGACTCCCTCCTGCACAGCTTGAGACCGGCCAGCGCTTCAGGGGAGGCCGACAGGGGCAGGGACTGCTGGGGGGCGGAGCCCCACGTACGTCCCTCGCCTCCTCCGCGCCCCCGCTACACCTCCTCCGCCCGCAGTGCCTCGGCCAGCTCCGTCAGCCCCGCCTCCTCCTCATCGGACGAGGACTGGAGGGGCGTGTCCCATGGCGGCAAGCCTGAGGGCGAGGCTGGATCGGATGGGTATGATGACTGCCGGCCCCCTGCGCACAAGGCTGCCCGCCGAGGCCCCGCCCCTCCCTGGGAGCTGCCCACCTCGTACGCCAAGTACACACCGCCCAATGCCGTGGCTCCGCCCAGCATGCGTTTCAACGGAGGCCCCCTGATGCCACTGGGCATGCCTCTGTATGGCTACGGGGGGGCCCCAGTGACCACCGGCCATTTTGTAGGCCACGCCTACTGGCCCCTCTTGTCCAGCGGGCGTCCTCCCCTCATCATGGACCTGGACAGTATGCTTCAGTCGGTGCCACCCAATAAGAGTGTGTTTGACGCTCTCGGTCCAGCTGGTCAGTCTTCCCACCAGCCTACCGCTGGTCAGTATAGCCTGCAGGGAGGAGCCCCTCTCAGCCGGTATACCCACTATTGACTGTGACACTACAAATCAGCACCAAAAGTATTTTAAGTGCAACGCAGGGACAATTATCTCATGGAAGCCAGTGTTGTCCACTATAGAAACCTGTCATCTTGGATTGACAGGTGACCGTAGTACAGAAGACCAAATTGTAAACTTAAAAAATGACCAACAAATAAAATCTACCTCAGATATACAACCACTAATATCTACCTCAGATATACAACCACATATCTACCTCAGATATACAACCGCTAATATCTACCTGTGTAATGAAATCATTTGGAGGGATTCTGCACTGCCCGTGTTTGCACTATTGTATTGTTAATGTGATTTGTATTTTCTTTTAAGAAATCTCATTTAAGTGTTTCCTACCTTGACCATTGAATGTTTTTTTTTTCTCCAGTGGAACATTTTGCAGAGGGAAAATTAATTCACCTGTCTCGTTTTTATGGTTGTCTTTTGAAAATCTTGTACTGTATTTTTTAAGATGAATTGTTAAACTGCACACAAAGCCAGGTTTAAGACAGGTTATGAAATGGGCTGAGTTGAAAAAGGTTACTTGCGTCTTTACAGGGTATGAAATTAAAATGATTATTTCACTCATCTATTTTTCCTGTGTTGCTGGATGTGGCACAGTGCTGGGAACCTTTCTGGTAAGAAAACAAAGTGAGGTTTTCCGAGCCTCACCTAAGTGAAGAGAGAACTGTTTGTTTGGTTTGTGTGAGCTGTGTGTTGGTTGTCTTGTTCCAGTGGATCACTGCCCCTAAAAATCAAGTGAGGTTAGTGTGTTTGCTCAGATGGTGCAACCAAAATGTTCCTGTTTGTCCCCGACTTGAGTTTAGTGAGTTAAAGGTCAGTGTCAATTACCTTGTATTCTTTGTTCTTAACAGCTTTTCCAATGAGATGACATTATTGTAATCTTAACGTCTGCCTACCTGCAGCTGAGAAAAGATCATAAAATCCACACTGCAAGTTATTAGGAGATAATTGACACAGGGCTTACTGTGAAGAACTGGTTTTATTCTAAAGTGCCGTTGTTTTGGTTCAACTTGGCAATTGAACTTACTGTATTTCACCCATTTAAAAAGAGCCACTAAACAGGTTAACAGCATACAAAACTGGCAAGTATCCACCAGGCCTTCCTGATGATTAGCCCGATGTTCTTATCACGTCTGTCAGGGCTGCAGCTACCAACCCTGTCTCTCATCCCGGGCCGACACCCCACTGTCAGCCGAGACTGGGTGGGTGAATGCTCTGTGGTGACACAGCTAGAGGGGCCTCTCAGATCGGTTCCTAAGGTGCCGACCGACATTTTCACGATCGATAAACTGAAACGTTCCGGTCTTTGATCTGTGGTCCATAGCACCAGCTGTAAAGACCCACAACACTCCTTATCATCCGATTCACATCACCGATCTCCTGCTGTTGCAACGGCAATATCTTCTAATCTACGGTCCGTGCATTCCTGCCCAGGGCGTACTCTCTCTCCCCTCTGCTGGGTCTTCCTTCCTCTGTCCATCTAGCTGCTGAAAACTTGTCCTCCCCCCTGTGGGGACCAGGACCTCAAAGCCCACACCCCACCCCACCCTCCTGCTGGGTGTCCTTATCTCCTTCCAGGACGCTCTGCGACTCCCAGGAATTCATATTGATAGCTGGGGTTTGGCCTTTTATTTAAGAGTTTCAGACTGGATACTGTAAAAATGGGCAGGACTTGGCATGAGTTAAGAGTACGTTAATGTACTCTTAACTCTAAAAGACTAATGTTTAAACTGCAATTAATCACATTTTCTGAAAATAAACTCTACAATGCTGGGTAAAAACATTGACACAATAACGAATATTGTTTCTCAGTTTACCAAATTTTACTAAACTGTTACAAAATCAAAATACCAGCAAGTAAGCAAGTAAAGCTCAGTAAAATGGCAGCTCATTAAAATAAACAATAGCTCACTTTAGCAAATTTGAAAGGAGCAATTCAATTTTTTTTTTATTGTGTAAAACCCCAGGTTACTCTGTGTCTTACTGACGAAAATCTGGAAGTATTACCAAACACGTTGGTCACTCCTTTTTGACTCGGTTTTACATTGATTTTTTTAAACTAAACATCACCAGGTAAGTTGACTGAGTACTCATTCTCCTTTTACAGCATTGGCCCAGAAGCAATTAGTTTTAACTGTCTTGCAAATGTATTTTTCACCTTCCTGTCGCTGGGATTCCCTACAGCTCCCTTTAGGCGTGTGTGGTCTCTTGTCCAGGCTGTGCACTCACTGCAACATACTTGTAAAACCTTCATTTGAATGAATTACTGTTAGTCAGTATTTTTTATAAATAAACACAAACTGCAAAGTTTTATTGGAGGTTTTTTATAAATGTACTCAATTAGTGCCACATAACCAGATGTACTTTCTCCCCAGGCTACAGCTCCATTAAAGAATGATAGTTTCCTACACAAACAAATCCAATTCAGTTATTCACTGTACAAACCTGATTCACCAGTTCGCTAGCCTTTGTTAAACCTAAATTTTATAAAGACAGTCAAATGTAAGTACTCTAGGTTTTCACAGTTGTGATTAGAGGCAGCAGACTATTCTAGAAAAGATTAGAATAGAAGAGTGATGGATGGAAGTGTGATAAAAGAGCTTGTCTTTGCAGAATACTGCTGGTTCCAACAACTCAGCTACTGTTGACAGGATTTCAATGTCACCCTTCGCATACGAAAGGGGCACAGCCGGTTTCGGTTGGCTACAGGCTGATGAAATACAGATATTGTACATGTCATTAGACTTCAACTAAGGTCTAGAAAGAAACGCTACAGTACTGGTACGATTTCAGCAGAGATTTTAATGCCCTCTCTGTTTTCCGGCGCCCTCTCCTTTCATGGCAGTGTCATGCTGCATCACGGTATTCCTACTTTTGAGCCCCCCCCGTGGATCCGTGTGTCCAGGTCTCTACCCTGTCCCCCATTCTCACACACCCTCTTGGGCCATTCGATATTCAAACACGCTGCCCCTCTCGGCGAAGGTCTCACTGAAGCGCCTGCGTTTTTTCACGGGTCCTCCATTCCCAGCTGCTCGCTCGTCCTTCTTGCCGTATCCACCTCCACCAGGTGTGTAGAGGCAGAACACATCCTGTCAACACAGGCAAACTCAACACGGTCAGTCGAGTAATGAGCACACAGCCACCCTGCTGCCAAGCCTGAACACTACAGTAATGAGAACACCACATTCTCACATGGTCCGGTCTTACCCCAGGCTCTAGGTTCACAGTGGTCTTGGCCCCCAGGTTAAGGACCCTTCCGTCAGCTCTGTGGAGCAGGTTTAGGCCGGATGCCCCACACTCACCCCCTATGAGAGAGAGACGGAAGAGAAACACATACAGAGACACAAACAGAGAGAGAGACACACACAGAGATAGAGACACACATAGATAGACACACAGAGAGGGAGACACACACAGAGAGGGAGACACACACAGAGAGGGAGACACACACAGAGAGGGAGACACACACAGAGAGGGAGACACACACACAGAGATAGAGACACACACACAGAGATAGAGACACACACACAGAGAGAGAGACACACAGAGAAAGAGACACACACACAGAGAGAGACACACAAACATAGAGAGACACACAAACATAGAGAGACAGAGAAACACAGAGAGACAGAGAAACAGAAAGAGAAAAACCAAGGAAGAGAGACGATAAGACTCACAGAAAACAAAAAACCATGGATGATGTTTTGACTTGAAGATACATCAGTACAAAGATACAGAATCAACCAAAACAACACAGATATTGCATAACCAATGAAGAGGATGGAAGATAGGAGATAGGTCATAGGTGAGAGGTTACCATGGAGTCCGTATGGTTGGGTGGAGCGCCGTTCAGTCAGAATTGACAGGACCACCTTGTTCCGGAAGAGGAGTTTCCGGATCACCCCGTCACCCCCGCGGTACTTCCCTGCACCCCCCGAGTCGGGCCGCAGGGAGAACTGCTCCAGAACCACAGGGTACCTGACCCAGGAGGAAGAGGTGGCATGAGGGCTGGCGTCAGCAGGGGCTGTGACATGGTGGCTAGTGAACCGAATGTGTCGAGTCACTGGCTGAAGGATAACCAAGTCGTTTTTTACACCCGAAGCCTTTGGCACTTTCCCTCAGGTGAATCCCAACCAAAACCAAACGGAGCTTTAAATCATAAAGAGTGAGGAGTCAAATTAGGGTGAAGCATCTAATGCTGGTGGTTGTGAATTGTGAAATTCAATCAACACGTCGAGGCCTACATGTTTGTGTCAGATCTCACTGATCAGACAACTCAAGGTCTGTAGCTAGTTAGCCGACTGGTCGGTACATTCCCTCGCTTGGGTAAGTGAGCATGCAAGGACACCCGAACAAGACGATGTAAAATGTCCTTTGAGGGCTGAATGTGTAGAAAAGAGGGCCGTCTACTTCGCCTTTCAAATGCAGCCACTATCACATTAGTGAAATGTGAGAGTTTGAAGACCGTCATTCCCGCCACACCTCTTCTCCAGAATCTCTGGGTCGGTGATGCGCGTGTTGGTCATGTGACTGTGGACACCACTCCGTCCGGTCCAGCCTGGCCCTGCCCCGGCGCCCCCGGCGACCGTCTCATAGTAACCGCTCCCCTCACTGCCAAAAGTCACGTTGTTCATGCAGCCCTGACGAAGGAGAGGACGGGAGGGGAAATGAGGGGGTTGGCCCGGAAACACTCTCATCAAGACACCTCGTTACGTAACCGCGGCAGCTCCCTCACCCACCTGTGAGGCGGCGCAGACCTCGAAGGCGCGGAAGATGACATCGACCACCCTCTGGGACGTCAGCACGTTACCCCCCACTACAGCGGCATCTCGGGATGGCTGGAGGATGGAGCCGTCTGGAATGATCACTCTGATCGGAGCGAGGCAGCCCTGAGACAAAGACAGTTATAACATAGCGGAGACTAGCACAACGCCCACCATTACTTCGCATCCAGCCTGCAGTACTCGGTGTCGACCACCAGAGGGGGTGCTAGCGCAAGCGTTCCATTCCATTCCCTACAGCGCGTGGCCTTGGAGCGCCTGCTAACCTGGTTTAGTGGAATGTCCTGGCCCACCATGCAGCGCAGGCAGTAGATGAGGGCGGAGAAGGTGATGGCGCGCGGGGCATTACAGTTCCCCCAGACCTCGGTGCCCGTCCCCGTGAAGTCAAACACCGCGCTACCCTGGGAGAACCACACACACACCACATGAACAACGGATTATTGTACCACGCTGATTAGGCATCCAAAACTACAGATCTTTCTGTTGGCCCGGTCGCCAGTAATGTACACGTTAAGCTCCGCCCACCTCCTTCTCGTTAACCTGGACCCTCAGTCTGATTGGTGTCCCGTCGTCCATGAAGTCCTCCGCCTCCACATCCAGGGAACCAGTCTGTTGCCGCCGGCGACAGGCAAAGTCTTTCAGCATGTCTCTCACGGCCAGCTCCGCGTTACTCTGGAGTGTCGCACGGTTCGGATCGCGCAGAGACAAACAAAACACAAACCCCTCAGCACAGACGCTCACCCACCCATTTGTAATGTGCCACTCTGTGATCTGCTGCAGTACTCAGGGTCAGCCAGTGCAGTATAGCCCCGCTCCAACAGGCCACTCACAGTTGTACATGCCAGGATCATCCCTGTCTAAAAGTCTGAAACAAAAGGCCAGCCCGGTTCCATCCAGACAGCCGGATCCCCTCACCTGGATGTGACCCATGTAGGCCTGCACCACCGCCAGCCCATAACTGTCAATCAACTCCCCCACCAGTGCGCTGCCTCTCTGATTCGCTGCCACTTGAGCTCGCAGGTCTGACAGGTTGTCATGGAGATTGCGTGTCCCGGAGCAGTCCGGGTATTGAGCCGGAGCCATGAGGGCTTCAGTTACAGCTGGTAGATGAGAAGGGGGGGGGGAGCGAGAGCACAAGCGCGCAAGAGAGAGAAAGGGGTGGAGAGGGAGAAGGAGCGAGAGGAACAGAGAGATCAGCAGGATCCAATGGAAACGTTACGACAAACACATACTCAGAGTGCTTTGAATTCCGAGGATTTAAACTAGTCAGGCGAGATGCCTGGTGTGAAAGTGGAGCTCCACAAGTCCTCTTGTAAAACCACATCTTCACACTCAAAGTTGACCAGCAGCCAACACCAGACTCCATACCCAACCGATAACACAACACATAATACCCCTATTAATGTCAGTGCCAAGCAGATACTTTATCGCTGGCCTTCTGCCAAACATACTGGATCTTCCTTTCATGTTGCTTCTGCTGCATAGCCTTTTCTCACCCTCCTCCTGGAAGACTCCGGCGGTTACCAGTTTAAAGGAGGTGAAGACAGCCCCCTCCTGCTGCAGGGACGTGGAGTGGGGGGGCATTGAGCCCGGGGTGATCCCCCCGATGTCGGCATGGTGCCCCCTGCTGGCCACGAAGAACACTGGCCCGCTCACGCCCCTCCTGAACACCTGACAGGACGAGAGAGAGGGGACAGACAAAGCCCGGTGAAGTGGAACGGACCCGTGGAGGTGTTCACGTTTCTGCGGACCGTTCAGGAGTGAAACTCACTGGAGTGATGACCGTGAGGTCAGGGAGGTGACTGCCTCCAGCACACGGATGATTACTCAGAATCACATCCCCCTCTTCAATGGCGCTCCCTATCGACTTGATCTGCGGAAGACGAGAAATATTAGGAAGGATGCGACGCAGTGAGGCGAATACAACAGAAGAGACTTCCTCCCTAATGATTTCTTCCGGCAGCGTTTTAATTGCCCTAAAACATGTGGACGTGTGTAACCGTATGTGTGTGGGTCGTGTATCCCGACCTGATACTGAACCGTCTCCTGCATGGCCCCCAGGTGGACTGGGATGTGAGGGGCGTTGGACACCAGGCCTCCGTCAGGACCAAAAACAGCGCAGGAGAAGTCCAGCCGCTCCTTGATGTTGGTGGAGATGGAGGTACGCTGTAACACCCGGCCCATCTGCTCTGCGGTGGGACAAGACCACGGGAGACTTCAGAGAGATCCGGGATTAAAGTTTCTTCCTCCGTTCATCATCAACCCCCCCCCCCCCCCTCTGGGGGTACTCCCTCCCTCGCTTCTCTCTTCTACACGGGCATTAACTGACCTGCGATGCTCATGAAGCGATGGGAGAAGATGGAGAGCTGCACGGTGTTGAGCTCGGTACCCAGAAGGCAGTGGGGGTCGGAGCCCACTGAGATGCACACATCGCCCCCTTCTGTGAGGTGGGCCACACAGCTGGGCTCCACCAGGATGGTGCTGGAACCAACCCGAAACCAACACATCTTAAACACTGACACCCATACACTCGGATTCTCTACAGACATTCTGCACACGTTTCTACACAGGGGATGAATCTCAGTTAGTTTTTTATTTTATTTATACAGGGATAACCAACTGAGACCAGTATCTTATTTACACTGGTGCCCTGTATAACAACAACAAACAATAAAAACATATACAATATACACATTTAAAACAGACCTGAAAACACACTAAGAATAGCAAACCCAATTCACTGTAAAATGGTCATACAGTTTAAACTGCGTTACAGGCACAGTGGCCTTCAAATTAAGGTCTTCCTGCCGAAGATTCATAGACCGAGGGGCAGAGTCGGTGAACAAGGTTTTACACACCTGGGATTGGGCCTGAGGTGGGTAAAAGTTCTGTGATCTATAGCAAAGCACCGAATCAGTATTAGAACAAATGGTGGTTGAAACACGGAGGGACTAACGATGTCATTAATGTAACTGTAGATGGACTCAACTATAGCTTTTAATCTCTGACACTTAATAAACACATATGTAAAATGTTATGTGACCCACACACACGCACACACCTGTTCTTGTCTATGATGATGGCCGGACCTGAGATTCTGTGGTCACATGGCAGGTCCTCACACAGGTAAACACTGGTCTCCCGGTAACCGTCCTCGAAGTAACACTTGGTTGTCTTGGTGATAGAACAGAGAGGGGGTACAGATGACTTTCAGTCCAGCGTGAGGATCCCAGGATAGATCCAGTAATGTCATCAAATGCACCGTAACACTACTTTTTTACAGGTCTGTACCGTAGTGGCTTTGGGAACATCATGTCCCCTCTTGGTGTGGGTTACTGATTTAATACCAGATTTCCCAGAGCCCCTGACTCTGATGTCATCAACCATGATGGGTCGGTCTGAGATGGTGAAGCCAAACTCCTTCCGGTAACTGGTTAAGAGAAAGAGGGGGCAGGCAGAGGCACAGGAACGTTTCAGAGGGAACATGACTGGGTCGGAGTGAGGAGTATACCCTTCACAGTAGATTTGAGATCATTGGGCTTTTAGTACGGAGTAACGAGGAAGTGAAGAGGGGGGACCAACGTGCTCACCGCTCAGTGAAGGCACTGCGGAAGTCCCCAGACCTGCAGGACTGAGAGTTGCCAGGGTAACCTGCTGCGGTCACCATGAGAGCGCAGTCTGTCTTCTGGTAGCGCAGGTGGAGGAACACCTCAGTGGTTATCTGGGCGCTGACAGCGAGAGGGAAAGCAAAGCATCAGTCGGTTCTAAATGATCAAACACAAACAACTGATGAGGGAAAGAGAGAACGGGAGGAAGTTAGGGGGTGTGGGAAAGTGATGGAGGGACAGTGAAAAAAGATGACAAGAGAACGAAAAGGAGGGAGGATAAGAGGTAGAGAGGACAAGGGGAACCACAGGAGTGTGTGAACAGAATATGTCGACGTAACACACTCCCATTGAGAAGGACAACACACACACACACACTGCCCCTCCCCCCGAGTGTGTGCGTGTGCATTCATGCTAGTGTGTGTTGCGTCTGACCCGCTGAAGCCGCGGCCTCTTAGGGTCTCTGTGCAGCGCTGTGTCAGTTGCTCCACCCTGCGGTCCAGCTCAGAGAAGGAACCGGGGCAGTACTGAAGAGAACACGGCTCCTGGACCTCCTCCACCACGTCAGCTAAGGCCAGGCCGTAAGCCGACAACACCCCACTGTACCTGGAGGGACATGGAGACGGCGTCACACGGAGAGACACGGAGACGGCGTCACACGGAGGGACACGGAGACGGGGTCAAAGGGAGGGACACGGAGACGGGGTCACACGGAGGGACACGGAGACGGGGTCACACGGAGGGACACGGAGACGGGGTCAAAGGGAGGGACACGGAGACGGGGTCACACGGAGGGACACGGAGACGGGGTCACACGGAGGGACACGGAGACGGGGTCACACGGAGGGACACGGAGACGGGGTCACACGGAGGGTCTCGGGAAGACATCATAGTATGGAGTCTGCATTGTTGAGTTTTATTTCAGTTAAGGGCAGGAAGATATCTTCTAGGTGAAGGCTCACTAAAAACAGTCATACAATACGTCAAACTTAAATAGAGGAATCAAACTTAAATCGACGGACAGTCTTTTATTCAACCAAGTGAACTACAGCAGAGATTCACAGACATCAGAAGAGAGTGAGGTTAGTTATGCCTAGTTTCTGGGACTTGACTCCCCCCAACGCTGACCATACAAAACATGTCCTGACATGACACAAAGCCACTGTAATAAAGGAAACAGCAAAAGGCACCATCCTAGACACCGATTCATCCGGTCACAGATATAAGTCACAGGACAAGGACTATGTATGGCAAAAACGACTGGTGGGACACATCAGGTCACACAGCAGCCTTGCAGTCATGCCCCTCTCCCACAAACCCCCTCTTCGTACTTCATCACCTGTTGCACCCCCGAATACAGAAACGTGTTAAACGCAGACATACAGACCAACAAAAAAAAACCCCACTTGTGTATGAAGACTGTCTTCATTCCTAATGCCCGTGCTATGGCACACGCGTGTTGTCCACCTGCCCCGCCAAAACACGCCAACACATGCTGAGAGGTGTCGTGTCCCTTTGCCTACGAAGAGAAAGACAACAGGATACAGAGACTGGTGGATACTCAGCAACAATGTTTTAGTATAAGTGTTGCGCACTTGTGCAACTGGGCTGTACTCTGCTGGCAATACTCGGCCCTCTTTCAGGGTGGTTGCGATTGGTGGGTGTCCCTTTGGTTGATGCTTGGCAATGTGTGTGGATTGATTTCCTGCCTGTTGGCCTCCCCCGGACAGGGCCACAGTGTCACTGGACCGCCCTGTCTCAGCCCTATACGTCTTACGCTGCTATACTATTGTGCTGGGGGAGTAGGGTCAGTTCTCCTTCTCCACTATAAATCCCTATAGATCTAAGGAATGCATTTTCTAAATTTTCCCTGTCTCCTGCCGTTTTAACCTAGGAGGACATGAGGTCTTGGCCTAAACCTGAGGAGTACCAGGCTTGAAAGACCCGTTGCTGTCCCTGTCCAAAGTCCTCCTGGTCATGTTGCAGATCAACACGATACCTGACGATTTCAGCTGCCACTGTGCTGACACCTCCCCCTCCCCGTGTTGTCCCTGTCCTTGTCCATCTGGTCATGCTTTCGACCTGGACTAAGTTTAAATAGACTCTGGACTCAGCCCACATGCATTTATTAATTATTACAATTTGTACTCTTAATATGTTCACCTGGCACAGCCAGAAGAGGACTGGCCTGAGCCTGGGTCCTCTCTAGGTTTCTTCCTAAATTTCACGTCTTAGGGAGTTTTTCCTAGCCACTGAAATTCAACACTACTGTTGTTTGCTCCTTGGGGTTTAAGGCCGGGTGTTTTGTAAAAGCACTTTGTGACAACTGCTGATATAATAAGGGCTTTATAAATAAATTTGATTGGAATTTGATTGATATAATCTTTTAATCCAATATGTCACCCAACTGATTTTATGACGTACATCGCTCAATTATAGCCTTGCTTTGTCACAACAAGAACTCAGCAGGTGGGGAAAGGATTGAGACGTGTCCTCCAATGTTCGCCAAGTCATTCGGCTTCTTATCTCACAGCTCAACCAGGACCTCTTCATGCTCAAGGTGGACACATTCCCGGGCCAGCAACTACAACTGAACTTGCAGGTGTCCCGACTCACCACAAGGAGTTGCTAGAGCGCTAGAAGGCAGCCCCTTTTGACACCGCCCCCCCCCTCCACTCCCAGGGGCGCTGAGACTATTTTGCTCCTGGGTACTGGTTCGACACGAACGGGATTTGAACTCCTGGCTGCACTGATGCAGGTCCCATAAAGCCTCAGTGATACTTGGGGGCCCACATTGATAAGATGTGACTCATTCACATATTTAGACAAAGAACATCTCTGGAGATGCACCAGGGGCATTCCACGCAAAAAAAACCCCACATCAACACAATCCCTCCCCTCAATACCTGGGTCAGTGCTCTGATTGGACGACACATGGCCTCGTTGGCCACTCTGATGAAACCCATGGCAACTTCCTCCACACTCATCTCTGGTTCGCTGCCCGCGCTGCTGTGCGCACGGGCCCTTCCATTGACGCTGTCCCGGGACCGGTCGGTGGAGTGGAAGTCATTGATCTCCTGAGTGAGCTGACGGAAGCACTTCATGGTGTCGTCGCTGGATAGGGGCTGATCCTCTCCCGGACCGAATATCCTGGGAAAGAAGGCGGGCAGAAGGCGCCCCAGAGCCAGGTTGGCATCGGTCACCGTCAGAGGTCCACCTGGGGAGACAAAACGGGCGTTAGTTATCTGACAGCTCTGTTACACTGAGAACAGAATGGGATTTAGTTATCTGACAGCTCTGTTACACTGAGAAAAGAATGGGATTTAGTTATCTGACAGCTCTGTTACACTGAGAACAGAATGGGATTTAGTTATCTGACAGCTCTGTTACACTGAGAACAGAATGGGATTTAGTTATCTGACAGTTCTGTTACACTGAGAAAAGAATGGGCTTTAGTTATCTGACAGCTCTGTTACACTGAGAACAGAATGGGCTTTAGTTATCTGACAGCTCTGTTACACTGAGAAAAAGACCAGACCATAACGGTTGCAGAAGAGGAGTTTGGGAGAGAGACTGAGGGAGTACGTCTGAATTCCTACCCTTCCTGTAGCAGGCAGGTCCTGGATGGGCACCAGCTGATTCAGGCCCCACTACAAACATCCCAGACCTGTAGAGAAGACACACAGGGTTATAACGACTGGAGTGACTCCCACTATATACAACATGTTATGTGGATGTTATGCATTGAATCCCATTATACAACAGTACTGTGGATGTTACGCATTGACTTCCACTATATACATTAGCACTGTGGATGTTATGCATTGACTCCCACTATATACATTAGTACTGTGGAT
>JACXGI010010560.1:0-27352 GCA_016801175.1 Esox masquinongy
CTGCTTCATTCCCTCGACAACTTTAAACAGTACATCTACCGTATTATGGGTGCCCTGTTTTGGCCCCAAATAAATCACTTTTCGAAAGGTGTTCCATAAACTGGTGTTAAAAACCACTTGATCAGTCACACCAGCCTTAAACTCTTGGCCTTCGGGTAATTCATAAAATGCTACCTCCGGTATCTCTGGGTTGAAAATGAATCCATCGATCCGACCGTTGTCCAACTTCCATTCCCTTGCCAACATATCCTGGTGCAGATGATGGATTCGTGTTAAGCTCTGCATCGTTTTTTTCGGTGCTGCCATGTTGAATGCATCGCTGCTGTCCATTTGTAATTTTTTACCAAATCGCTGAGCAGCGGTTAAGTTGTTAGCTTTCAACAGTGTTTCACCCAAAACACTGATCGCTGCACAGTCCGCCATGTTTTGTATTGTGTAGGTAAATTTACTCAGACAATACCGAATGACCATCACAGGGGTCTGCGTGGTGTAAATACACAGACCACGCTAATCACCCCATAAAACATGGAAGGTTAAAACCCACCGGTTGTAGGACATCTGTTGTACCACTTGTCAGAAGATAAAACACCAGGGGGTTTAAAGAATATATACAGCACCCTGGCACCCCTTTTGTTGAACACCAAACATCTTGCCGTTGATATAACACTTATTTATTGCCTGGGAATTTAACATACCGGAACCCTAAGACCTCCATTGTTAAACATCAAACATAGCCCACCTGTTATTACACACGTCCGGGGTGCTTATCAGTAGTTATAAAACATCAAACATGGACACATCAATGCAATCATAAATCACAAAGTCACCGGACATGCATACGTCATTCCGGAAGTCCCGCCCTAACACACGTCATACAGGAAGTCCATACGTCACACAGGAAGTCCCACCCAGCAAACCGGATGTCCCGCCCACCTGTCAAATCAATCTGTAAGCCCCGCCCACTAGGGTCATAAATCACCAATCTGACATAATATACCCTACATTTACTACTAATGGTCTTTCCTCAAATTACTGGAATGGCCGCGAACAGCCTAGTTTCTTTAACAATAATGTAAATATCATAAAATCTACTTGCTAATAACCTGTTAATGTATTCACCTGCATTGTCATTAACACTAGGACCGCCAAATGCCTACGGGATTTGGCGTTTGAGTTTGTAATTAAAATAAAATTTTGAACGCTACACCCTCCTCCTTCCATGACTTTTCTAAATAGACGTATATTACATTATTCTGTTGTCAGAATTCTAAACTCACAAATGGAAAACTATTTAAAGACTATTTACCTGTTTTTTTTACCTTGTGTCCGACTTAATTGCCAATAGCCCACGGCACTTAGCGTTGATACCCAAATTGTACCCAGGCGCTAATCACCCATTACTGAATGCATGACGTCAATGGATGAATGCGCGGTACTCCTAGATGTATGATAGAGTCTTGGTTGAATTTGAATGAACTTACAAATGAAATACAAGATTTACATGAGCATTCAACAATTTATTTAGGCTATTATTGAAATATAATACAAATGATATCTGCTGTTTGAAAATTCAACGTATGTATCACACATCATTCTTTGGCAATCACCAATTCAACAAACCTATTACACTGTTACTGTTTTTATTAGGAGAGAAAAACAAAATAACATACACATCCAGTCATCTCTCTTTGAATTTTCTCTGCTTATTTTACTGAAGAGTAAGATTCTACATGTATTAGGCTAAATAATTATTCACAAAATGAAATACCAATGATCACCAATTATCAATTCAAAGAACTTATTACACCATTACTGAGTGTAGTAATTGTATATAATCTGAACTCGGTGAGCAAGTCACACACAACTCAGACACAATTCACAGCTATCTAGTAATGAAGCCTATACTCAGTTAACTAGCTAGTAGCCTAGTGATGCAACGCTAGATTATAGTCAGACACAAAACAAACAATTATCTGAGTCAAGCGTACAAATGGCGAGTTGGCTACAGTAGATATCAAGCCATTTCTTCCAATAACGTTTTTAAAAACATCTTACCAGTTTTCTGCATAGTTGCTGTTTTCACCAGGACCTGACATAAGACTAAAGGCAAGTGCCTGATTGGCTGGAGCACAGGCAAAGATGGTGTAAAGAAAGCTAGCGAAGAGATAACCCTATTAGCTTCATTGGATTGCAAGTACAAATCGTTTTTGCAAATCTAATGCGGAATGTTTTGCGTAAAAATTCTGTAAACAAAAAGTAACCAATCCACAAACACAGTTTGCTATCCATAAGTACGATACGTTCCACAGACTAAAATGTCACTCACAAATACCTCTTCACCTGATGAAATTAGTTTGCATATTGTGAATTCCGATTGCGGAATTGTGTTTCATATTTACAGATTGTAAAGTATTTGTTTGTGAATTTTAAACGTGTTTGTTTGAAGATTCAGAATTACATTTGTGGAACGCGTTTCCTATTTACAGATTATAATGTAATTGTAGAACCGCGTTTTGTTCAATTGTAGATTTTTATGTAGTATAAAACATCACAAAACTTGAGTCAAAATGATACAAACAAATAGGAACCAATCCACAAATATAATGTGATCCGCAAATAGTGAATTTACTGTTCAAATGTGTGAGGGATAATTGTGAATCATTTTTCATATATTCAAATCCTTGCTTTGAGGTACAAGTAGAAAGGAGTTTATTTATGGGTAGTGTAATATATTTGTGGATCGTGTTTTGTATTTTCTGTTTACACATTGTAATGTCCATTTGTAAATTGTGGTCTGCACATTTGCAATAATTTAGAAGCAATTCTATCTCCATAGTGCTGACTGTAGGGTAGAAGTTTGAAGTTTAACTTTTCTATATTTTATCAAATAGTCAATTTCGTTCATGTAGACTACTGTAAATCATCCTTTGATCATCCTTTTACTCTGCTAATTGAATGTACAAATAAAATTTATTGAAAAATGTACTGCAATGTTTTTCCTTAAAGAGGAGGCTGTGAAGGGCAGTTATAAGCTGTAGTAATGAGGATCTGGTGTAGGTCGGTAACAGGTGTATTGGTGGATCAGGCAGGCAGACAGCAGGCTGGAACCTAGTCGGGGTGGGCAGGAGATCAGTACACAGGTAGGTGAGCTTAGCAGACTAGGAAACACACGGGGAATAGACGCGGGAACGCTTGGCATGAGGACATGACAAATTGGCACAGAACAAACAGAGGACATGGGTAAAATACTCAGTGGGCAATCAAGAGAACCGGGAACACCAAGGAGTGAGGCTGACGAGAACAGACAGGTGACAGGGCATGACATCTGGGGTGTTCCATGAATGCGGAGCTAGCAGCCAGAAGCTGGCGTGATCACGGGAGGCACCATGACAGTGTAGGCTACTGTAAATCATCCGTTCCTTTATTTATTTATCAAATTTATTGTGTTTATCAAGCAACCGTGCTTTAGGCCTATGTACGGCTATTCATGCGGATATCCTTTGATCGTCGCAAACTGGTCAATAATGTCTCTTATTTTACCTTGTACATTATCAAAATGAAAACTAAACTCTAATGGATTCATTTTTGAATAATTTAAGTGTTGTGTAATTTTCATTTTGTACATTTGTAGGGCCTAATAAACAAATGAAAATACTATAGCCTGTGTTCTCCTAAATAATTGTTCTATGTATTCTTTTTTAGTCGTTTTTCGTATGATAAGACCTTCAATACAAACACATTCTTGCATTTTTTCAAATTCATTAACCATTTAAAACAAACAAATTCTGTAATTCACTATTTTTTAGACTATTCTATATAGTTTTATGACAACCCAGTAGATGAACTGATGCTCTGGCTAGAAGGTGATGCTGTGGAGGAGAATGTGTATGCTAATAGCCGGCCATATGCCATATGCCAATGACAAGAAACGGCGTTCGGCGCTGGCTGATACTGTTATTCTGAAATGCTTGGTGGTTCTAGTGTTAAAAATAAGCCATAAACAGGGTATGTTGCCATCGATAACTAGCCAGCTAATTGTCCAGTTTGTCTGTCAGGTTAACTAGAAAAGTTGTATGGCCGCAAATGTGTTCTTCTCAAACGACAAGCTGTCATTTTCATGAGTTTGTCATGAGCGGACGCAGAAATGTTGTGCTGTGCTCACACCACTGTCACTTGATCATGATGTGATCAGTCTGCCAAAACATGTGCCATATACTTTCAGTTGTTTATAAAAAGTAATGTCTTGAGGTTTCTGTGTATTTGGTGACTTGTTATGATCACATTAGCTTTGGAGCTTGAATGATTGCTGGCTAATTTGTCGTCATGAAAAGAGTTGCGATGTTTAGTAAGTATGTAATCAGCAAACTAGTTGGTTGTTTAAAATTGTTTCTACCAATGTCATTCATATTGAATGGACACAGCTGATTGCTGTAGGTAGCTACCTGTTTGGCAAATGTATACTGCGCTTGCAGGCAGAGAGGTCGACGCAGTGAGCCAAGAGAAAGGAGGAGGAAAAGAAAGAGGAGCAAGAGTTAGAGGTGGATGGAGACGGAGAGGTTTAGGAAGAGGGAGAGCACACCAGACAGGAGATCTAGCTACATTCCCAATTCGTTGTTGTTTTGAGAGTGATCATGGGTCTATGCAACGGGAGAAAACAAATTATATTATTCAAAGTTACATGAATTTGTTGGCAAATTTAAAAGTATGTGCTCTTTGAAAAAAGTAAGCTTGTAATTGTAAATTGTTTTTTCTTGGTATTTGTGCTATGTCTGTCTTTATTTTGAGAGTTCTCAGTAATCTACAACAGTATTCTAGAATTCTGTTAAGGTCTAAAGTGTTAAGGAATCCAGGAAATTAAGCTAAGAAAGGTGGAAAGTATCAATAGGAGGAAAGGAAACAGAAGAGAGGACAAAAGGAAATGTAATTGGTAAAGGATGAGAGGAAATATTTAGAAATATGCAAGGAGTGTTGACAGTACTGTGCCAAAAGTCTTAGGTTAACAGAGAAAACTGTTTAAAGATATTTATCTTGGCAGTGTGTATTCGCTCATAAAACCCTATTTAAAATAAACATTAACACAACAAAAAGTAAAAATCATTTTCTAAAAGGTAATTGATATCTTATGAGATGGCTAGAAGAACTGTCATAAACAAATATGTAGAAACTGGGCAAGTTGAAGACAAAAAACGCAGTTAAAGACCCGAATAGCTGTTTGCCTGAGGGACAGAAGTAAATCCAGTGAAGTGCTTGCTCAACATCTGGCAGAGTTCTCTGGCAACCAGGTAAACTCTTTGACCGTTGGAAGAAGTCTTATAAGAAATGTTCTTTTAGGGTGTATTATATTTAAGAAATTATTCCTGAAGAAAGGAAGGTATTTCTCTTGTTTATAAAAACAAAAGCAATAGGAAAAGCATTAGGTTACACATTTTTTTCTCAGAAGTAATTGTAACTATACCCAGTGGATCTTATTGTACATTAAAATAGCGGTTGGTGAAGTGGTCAACACACAACACTAAGTTAGCTAGTTTTTCTTTTCACTTCCTCTAACAAAACCTTTTGTTGTTAAAATCTTTGAAAATAGATTAAAACATATTCCTCTCCCCTGTTTTTACAGCCATGGCAACTGAAATAATTTTTGTATTGAGATTTTCCCTTGCTGGCTGTATTGAGTGTAAATTTTTGGTAGGCTAAATACTGCTTGTTTAAAATAAACCTTTGCCTGTCACTGTCATGGTTTAGAGAAGGCAGGACACAAGGCACAGAGCGAGTGTAAAGAAACATCCTTTTAATTGTAATCACAAAAACAACTAGAGAGGCAATCCGAAACCGGGGTACACCACAACTGGCACAAACAATGATCCACAAACCAAAGAAAACAAGGGCATTGGGGGACAACCCAACAGAGTATCACAGGATTTTGTGACATCTACACGAATTCTGTATTACAAAATCGTGACATTGCACACGTAAAAGGCATTGTTTTCATGTACAGGACACGATTTTCTAGTGAACGTAAAAGGCAGTTGATTTCGTGTACAGGACACGATTTCCTTCATGATTCATGTCATATACGGATCTAGTTTTAATGTATATTACACAACTTTCTTTATAATTTCTTTCAACAACAGCATCAGTTTTTAGTGCGTATTACACAAACGTCTTTATAATGCATTTACTACAATACATCGACTGTTGATTCTGCATTTACAGTAGCCAGTTTGCACAAAAACTGCAAGATATTTATTTGGAACACATTTGATCTGGGAATGGATGGGAATACATTACAGGCTGCGTGACAATGGTCTCAGTATAGACTACTTGTGAAGTAACAGAAGAATTAACTAACAAATAATTATTTCGCTCCGACTCCTGCACAAAAATCGTGTCATGTACACGAAAAGTGGTTGCCTATGGTACGCGGTTCACCATAGGAAGAAAATTGTGTCCTACACATGAAAAAAATGCCTTTTACATGTGCATGTCACGATTTTCAAATACGGAATTCATGTAGATGTCACGAAATCCTGTGATAATGTGCTGGACAACCACAACTCAAGCGTAAAGATGCCTAGAGGCATCCCCATGGTCAGGCCCTGGCTGTGGCCCCCAGGCACATAGAGATGCCTAGAGGCACCCCAGCCAGGACCTGACAGTCACCTTTAAGTTTCTTAAAATGTATACTTATAACACGTGACTGGAAATAGTGTTTTACAGTTTATGAAGTACAATGCTGAAGTATATGAATGTATGCTTGTTTATGTTTAGATAACAAAAGAACATCTGTTTATCTGTACACAGGAAGTCACGTTCATTCAAAGCGCAACAGTAAGTAGCCAATGGACTTACAGTAATTCTGTCCTCTATGTCTATAAAGTTGAGGTACGACCGGAAGTTCTTTGAGATTGAGTGAGATGAGCCAGAGTTTGTAAGACCGAGTATCGAGTCATGAACCATAGACTATCAAATGCTGCAATAAATAATTGAATTACTCTCTCCCTTGACGAACGGATACACAATCATTATTTCAACCACTTTATGAAATGGCTGATTTCTAACAACAACCTACAATGATTCATACAAATTTAACAAGCAACCAGTCTAACTAAAGATGATATTTGCTATTTTTTTAGTTTGTACTAGGAGGTCCTCCAGAAATTAGGTTGGCCCCAGTGGTGTAGTGGTGCCCGGAGAAGTGGGTATACTGTAATCAGGGGCATAGAATTGGGGGGGACAGGGGGATGGGGATCATGACCCCCCCCAATATTACAGACAGGTCAATGTGACCCTCCTGGAAAAGATCGAAAATCCTGGGATTTTGCTAATTACTCATAATTGTATCCTAATTTAGTTACTTGGTGTTTGGTAATGAAGGGCCTGCTTTGCATCAGCAACACTGACTCAATGACAAACAAGTCATTCATAAGAATACAACTGATGGCACCTTTATTCATATCAAGTAGTTTCTAAGTAATTAATCATTTGATTGTTAATAATAAATATAATAATAAATTATGTGTCAGTCATTCATGCAATGGTATGCAAAATCATGATCCTATTAAACAGCTACTTCAATTAGGGTACAATCATTTAGCAATCAATTATGTATTTATCAATCATTGGACACCTATTTGGAAGTTGAAAACAAACATTTCAGCACTTTGTCAACAATTATTAAATGATCAATATGTTTTGATTTTAAACCAGAAACGTAATCAGAAAGTAGCAACAGAACTTGTCAAGGAGTATTAACCCAACTCCAACCACTGAATCTATTGAGAGATGCAGAATATAGGTATAGAGGACACATACACATTAATAGTGTAGTAAGATCATTTACTTAAAATCCAATAGAGAATACTACAGACCAGGTATTCCAAAACAGTTCAAAGGTTCTACCAAAGACAGTCAAACTTATGCGTGAGTGTGGGTGAGAAAGTAAGCATGGGATTGAGTGAGTGTGTGTGTGTGAGAGAGGGAGTGTATTGAATGAGAGTGTGTGCCCTGTGGACAACATTGCAGAGTGTGGCATTTAGATGTCGTTGATGGGCCGGTTGATCAGTCCAGCAAAGGAAAATAAACGTTCTACTGGAGCTGAGGATGGGATGATTGTGTTAAACCTCCGAAAAGGTGCTTGAATAGGGGATACTGCTCCAAAGACACGTTTCTCACCTTGACCTTCTTCTTCAGGTATGGATGCCTTTTCTGTTCTGATCTCAACAAGTCTGGGCAAATTACTGAGTAGGCACGAATCAGAGGCAGCATTTTGATGATGTCATCATGTAGTCTTTTCACAAACTATTTTACAGTATTTTTAAGCTACAAAATACAAAACACTAAAGTATTTTGATACAAAATATGAAGCCATTTTCATCAAATACAAATGACAAAATTCTATTTTGTATTTGAAATACATGTTTCATAAATACTGCCCATCCCTGTCTAACACCATGTAGATACATTGGAAACCAAGTCTTTGAACTACCCTAACTTACCCAGTTTCTTGCATCCTAAACAGAGGTTTTTGGACTTTATAGTAAATCTTTCACTTACTTTACTGTCTATAGGTCTGGCCAATCATTGGTGTCTATGAAGAACAAAAAACATACAGTATATTCTGGTAACATGTAACATGAGGTTCTAAATAACCAGCCAATCAGAGCTATGTCATATGTCGGTCTCGGGCACATTATTTATTGGTCGTTTTTAAAATGTTGCGTTTGTAATAATTATACAACTGGATTTTGTATGCTACTTTTTGCATGCTTTATCTACCACAAAAATAATGTATATTGCATATACGTTCACTGTACTAAATTCATACGCATCAGTAAGAAGTCAGTATACACTATGCCCGCTGACAAAAAAGTGGGTAGAAAGCGTATACCTGTGTATACCCTCCACTAAACCACTGGTAAGTGAGTGTACGCAATGGCAGCTGACAAAAAGTAGGTATACAGCGAATACCAGCGGATACCCTCCACTACACCACTGGTTGGCCCCACCAGGGTGTCAAAAATGTATATATAGCCTACAGTATTGTAAACTAATTAAAACCATTTGATGTGTCTAAAGACTGCTGGAATTTAAAATATTGCCGTATTGAAATGCTAAAGAATTTTGTTTAACTGTATAGAATGGAGTGTAAGGAAAAAGAAAAATTTATAGTTACGCCATAAGTGAAACCATATGGACCAATCTTTCATTGGGAAAAATAAAGGAGCAAATTACCCCAGGAGAGGGGCTTCTTGCCCCGGTAGCTGAGCGAAATTACACTTTCCTAAAAAACACAATTTGGGCATTATTTTTCTGACAATAACAAGTATTTAACCCAAGTACTGAGATACATTAACCAAACCTAACCTTTTTTGTTTTATAGCCTTAACCCCATTGCTGTAATACCTAACGTTAACTGTAACCTTGAAATTCTTCCGTAATATATAATATGCTTTAGTAGCGTTCGTAACATATCATACGTTTTAGCAGCGTTAGTAACATATACGTTTTGGTAGAACACTATAATGTATCCCAACGTAACGTAACATATCATACAAAATCAGGGTTTAAGTGTAATATGTTCGTATTCTCTTGAGACCATGTTGCATTATCACAGGGACTAACGTTAACTAATGGGCATGTCACTACAAACGAAGCACGAACAAACGAGACTATTTTGGTTGAATTTGGAGCATGTTAGGGGGCTGTGTGACCTCAGAATGACCTATACAATTTTCTTTAATATTTATAAAATGTTAGCAGCACAAAGGGAAATTTTAATGGCACAAACCAGCACAAACAGAGCACAAATGACTGAGCCTATTCTGCCGAAGTTTTGCATTGGGTGGGGCGGCCAAGTTCACGTAGGTTTCAAACATTCTACAAGGACAGGATAACCGCATAACAACAGGGGCCTGCCAAATGGTTTGGCCTGCTTTCTATAACAGATAGATTTGAGAGAGAAATAGGAGAATATTCCTTTAAATATCAATAACTTCTTTTTGGAGTAGTCATTACATACAGTTGTGCTCATAAGTTTGCATACCCTGGCAGAAATTGTGAAATTTTGGCATTAATTTTGAAAATATGACTGATCATGCAAAAAAAACCTGTCTTTTATTTAAGGATAGTGATCATATGAAGCCATTAATTATCACATAGTTGTTTGGCTCATTTTTAAATCATAATGATAACAGAAATCATCCAAATGGCCCTGATCAAAAGTTTCCATACGCTTGAATGTTTGACCTTGTTACAGACATACAAGTTGACAGACACAGGTGAAAATGGCAAGTAAAGGTAAATTTCCCACACCTGTGGCTTTTTAAATTGCAGTTAGTGTCTGTGTATAAATAGTCAATGACTTTGTTAGCTCTCATGTGAATGCACTGAGCAGGCTAGATACAGAGCCATACGGAGCAGAAAAGAACTGTCAAAAGACCTGCATAATAAGGTAACAGAAATTTATATAGATGGAAAAGGATGTGAAAAGATACCCAAAGCCCTGCAAATGCCAGTCAGTACTGTTCAATCACTTATTAAGAAGTGGAAAATTCGGGTATCTCTTGATACCAAGCCAAGGTCAGGTAGACCAAGAAAGATTTCAGCCAAAACGGCCAGAAGAATTGTTCGGGATGCAAAGAAAAACCCACGGGTAACCTCAGGAGAAATACAGGCTGTTCTGGAAAAAGACGTTGTGGTTCTTTCAAGGAGCACAATAAGACGATACTTGAAAAAAAATTATCTGCATGGTCGAGTTGCCAGAAAGAAGCCTTTTCTGCGCCAATGCTACAAAAAAGTCTGGTTACAATATGCCCGACAACACCTTGACATGCTTCACAGCCTCTGACACACTAATTTGGAGTGACGAGACCAAAATAGAGCTTTATGGTCACAACCATAAGCGCTATGTTTGGAGAGGGGTCAACAAGGCCTATAGTGAACAAAATACCATCCCCACTGTGAAGCATGGTGGTGGCTCACTGATAGGGGTGTGTGAGCTCTAAAGGCACAAGGAATCGTGTGAAAACTGATGGCAAGATGAATGCAGAATGTTATCAGAAAATACTGGCAGGCAATTTGCATTCTTCTGCACGAAATCTGTGCATGAGATGCTCTTGGACTTTCCAGTACGACAATGTCCCTAAGCACAAGGCCAAGTTGACCCTCCAGTGGTTACAGCAGAAAAAGGTGAAGGTTCTGGAGTGGCCATCACAGTCTCCTGACCATAATATCATCAAGCAGACATTTGAACAGGGGTCAGTTCCTTTTTTTCATTGTTGCCATGTTTTGTTTTATCATTGCGCCATTCTGTTACGCCCTACAGTTGAATGTGAATCCCATAAGAAATAAAAGCCGGCTCACTCATGTTTTATTTACAAATGGTACATACAGCTCTGGAAAAAATTAAGAGACCACTGTAAAATTATCAGTTTCTCTGGTTTTACTATTCATAGGTACGTGTTTAAGTAAAATGAGCATTTTTGTTTTATTCTATAAATGACTGACAACATTACTCCCAAATTCCAAATAAAAATATTGTCATTTAGAGGATTTATTTGTAGAAAAAAACAACCGGTCAAAATAACCAAAAAAAGATGCATTGTTTTTCAGACCTCAAATAATTCAAAGAAATCAAATTCATATTCATTTTTCAACAACAAATTACAAATGTTATAACTTAGGAAGAGTTTAGAAATCAATATTTGGTGCAATAACCCTGATTTTTTTAATCACAGCTTTCATGCGTCTTGGCATGCTCTCCACCAGTCTGTCACATGGCTGTTAGGTGACTTTATGCCACCCCTGGCACAAAAATTCAAGTAGCTCAGCTTTGTTTGATGGCTTTTGACCATCCATCATCCTCTTGATCAAATTCCAGCGGTTTTCAGTGGGGTTCAGGTCTGGAAATTGGGCTGGCCATGACAGGGTCTTGATCTGGTGGTCTTCCAACCACACCTTGATTGACCTGGCTGTGTGGCATGGAGCATTGTCCTGCTGGAAAACCTTGGATAACCTTGTACTTGGCTTGATTCATGCGTCCTTCACAAAGACAAATCTGCCCGATTCCAGCCTTGCTGAAGCATCCCCAGATCATCATCGATCCTCCACCAAATTTCACAGTGAGTGCGAGACACTGTGGCTTGTAGGCCTCTCCAGGTCTCCATCTAACCATTAGACGACCAGGTGTTGGGCAAAGCTGAAAATGTGACTCGTCAGAGAAGATGACCTTACGCCATTCCTCTACTGTCCAATCCTTATGATCTTTTGCAAACTTCAGCCTGGCTCTTCTTTGCTTCTCATTGATGAAGGGCTCTTTTATAGCTTTGCACAACTTCAGCCCTGCCCCTAGGAGCCTGTTTCAAACCGTCCTCGCCGTGAACTTCACCCCAGCTGCTGTTTGCCATTTTTTTTGTAGGTCACTTGATGTCATCCTACGGTTGTTGAGTGACATTCGAATGAGTTGACGGTCATCTCGGTCCGTGGACAGTCGTTTTCGCCCTCTGCCAGTCTGTAGCTTTGTTGTCCCCAATGTCTGTTGCTTGACCTTGTTCTTATGAACTGCTGTCTTTGAAATTTTCAGGATTAAAGTAACCTGACGCTCACTTTATCCCTCTGCCAGTAAAGCCAGAATTGAACCCTTCTTTTCCTTACTCAAAGCTTTTCTTTTCAACTCTTTTGTCATGCTGACTAGTTATTTTTTTATTCAAATTACCTTTGAGGTACTACTTGCACCGTTTTTGGCATCCAGCTGGTCCTATTGCAAGAGGAAAATGATGACCACAGCAGTGGTTTTTATACTTTTCCTCATAAAATTAGATTTAGTTCAGGTAATCACCTAATCAGTACCTCATTATGTAAAATGAGGTGTGCCTGTGTTGGAATTTAACAGACACTGGAATGGAATGGCTGCCATACATGCAGAGATGCTGATTTAAGAAAAATTAGGAGTGGTCTTTTAATTTTTTCCAGAGCTGTATATTACCAATTCTCCACGGATATGCAAACTTTTGAGCACAACTGTAAGTATCTAGGCTAGAAGAAATTAGTGTATTGATGATGGCTATAGTCACTGTGTGCTGCAGACATATTCAATTATAGTGTGTATTCTCCCCTTTATGAATTCTCATTATTTATTGCCATATTTGTATAATTAAGGGATATGAAAACCTAAATAATGACTAAACTTTCCGATAACTATATTACATTTATAAGAAAGGGACTCTTCACTGGGGGGTTAGCAGGGAACCTCTGAACCTAACCAAACCTAGCCAAAGTGTTTGTTATTTTAAAGTCAACTATAAGTGTATAACTTTGCCCTTGCTGACCAACAACATGGAAGGTAAATGGAGAGTGACCTCGCCCTTTGATCTAAAGAAGTAGAAATATGGTGGATTTTCTATTTAAAGGAAAAATGAACAGTGCCTTATTTCACTTTGATCTCACTTATTCAAGTTTGTTGTCTCTTTTGTGAATGAAAATAAAAACAATGACCTAACATTCTGGCATGTATGGCCCCAGCAATACGGACCGAAAAGGAAAAAGAAAACACATTGAAAATCAGGTGGCTAAAACAACAAAATTGGATTTTGGAGGCTTTCTTCAAGTTTAACAAAAACGATGAATTGCACAAAAAAGTCTGGACGCTTTTATAGCATGTGATTTACATGGGGAAAAAAATAAAGATTGGATTTTAAAATAAGGTGAACTTATCCTTTAAAAACCTTTTTTAGAGTAATATATATGCGATAATAACAAGTTGGGGACGCAGTCAGGAAAGCAGAGTGCTCCGTCGATGCCTCAAAGCATGATCTTATCTTTGGATAGATAACACCACAACTTTGGACTCATTAAAAACTTTTTGTAGAATCTTCTGTCCCTTATCAGATAATACTGGGGTGAATACTCATTATTTTTTCTCAATATTTTTTCTCCATGGGTTTTGATTTTGACTGCTCTAAAATCTCCACTGACTGTCTGATGAGTTGACTGATGAAATCTGACTCACTTCATGCATTCTGTATTTATTTTTACATCTTTGTAACAAGGACACTTTTGGTACCTGATGTTTAGTTGATATAATGCAGCTTTCATGTTTGTGGAAAGGCAGACAAGAGGTTAGGGACAGAAAACCAATATCTAGGTTTGTGTTGTAGAGAAGGTTTATTTTTACAAGAGAGTTGAAACTCATTTTAGAGGCAATGACGCCTGGCATTCCTGAAAAGGATCACTCAACAGAAATTACAGTGTAGTCTTCTGTGCAATTGTAACTTTTACTTTTAAACTAAGGAATTTAAAGTGGGATTATGTATTTTTTATTGTAATATAAGAAAATGTCTGTAATATGTCTGCAGTAATTGTGGAATGTTACTGTTTTGTAAGATTTACTCACCAGAAGTTATTTCCCTCAGTAATTTCCTTCACAGTTCTCAAAAAATTTAAATATTGATTAATATTGTTTTTACAGCTTTTGAGAGCTGGTTCGACCAAAAGTGAGATGAGAGGTGACTTGCGGTAGTTCAGCTAACTTCCACCAGCAACTCAAGTGTTGGAACTGCATCAGACTTCAGCACAAGAAACTTTGCAAAACCCATTTTTTTTCACATTCTGGTAGCACTCATGAAAACGTGCTCACCAAATGGTAGTCTGTGGTCAAGGTGGCACAGTTAAAGCAAAGTGTGTAATTTGTAAATTGGGAGATCCTGTTAAAATCTTGACCCAATTTTATTTTCCGTTTACATAAATGATATTGGTCTATCTGTTGAAGGTAACCTGCATCTCTGTGGAGATGACACTGTGCTATTTGCTATTGCTCCTATGGATGACAAGGCTCTTTACAGGTTATGGTCTTCAGCTCTGGAAAAAATTAAGAGACCACTGCACCTTTTTCTTTCCTTTCCAAAAAAGTTGAAAAGGAAGGTTTTGAGTGAGGAACAGAAGGTTAAAATTAAAAGACCACTGCAAATTGAACGCTTCTGTTCCTCACTCAAAACCTTCCTTTTCAACTTTTTTGGAAAGGAAAGAAAAAGGTGCAGTGGTCTCTTAATTTTTTCCGGAGCTGTATATTCAGTGTCCTGCAGAGATCTCTTTTTAATTTAAAGTTGGTGTTAATTTCTGAAAAAAACAAAGGTATATTATTTTCTATATCTAAAAAGGAACCTGTAAATTTAGATTTGTTTAGATTGTGCTCGTATTGAATGTGTTCCTGCATACAAATACCTGGGCATATGTATAGATGAAAATTGTTCCTTTAAAAAACATGTAGATTAACTTGTTAGAAAATTCAGGATGAAAATTGGCTTTCTATATAGAAATAGGTCATGCCTAACATTATCTAGCAGAAAGCAAATTGTTCAGTTGTGTAGATCTTGAGAAAATTAAGTATTCCCTTAGGGGCTCCAGTGCTGTTTTTACACAAATGGAGTCCTTTTATTGAATATTTTCATACCCCTCCTCGAAGATTTCAGTTTGTTTTTCAATTGAATTGTTCACATTATAGGTCACATTAAAAGCGGAAAAAGTTCTGACATGATTTATCTTTGTCTCATTCTTTTACATCACAAAAACCTGGCATTTTAACAGGTGTGTGTAGACTTTTTATATCCACTGTAATTAATAAATGTTGTTGCTCTCAACAGATTCGAACTTAGGTCTTCCACATGAGAGGCACTGTCTTTAACCACTACGACACAGCATTACATGTTTCAGCAGTCGCTAGACACCATTGAGCATTGTGTTAAACTGACTAACGTTTCTTATTAAGTTTACCTCCACCATAGTGTCTATGAACTGTATGGCTTTTGCCACTGGCCTCTTTCAGCAGGATAATGCGCCCTGCCACAAAGCAAAAATGGTTCAAGAATGGTTTGAGGAACACAACAACAAGTTCAAGGTGTTGACTTGGCCTCCAAATTCCCCAGATCTCAATCCAATCGAGCATTTCTGGGATGTGCTGGACAAACTAGGCCGATCCATGGAGGCCCCATCTCGCAACTTACAGGACTTAAAGGATGTGCTGCTAACGTCTTGTTGCCAGATACCACAGCACACCTTCAGAGGTCTAGTGGAGTCCATGTCTCGACGGGTCAGGGCTGTTTTGGCGGCAAAAGGGGACCTACACAATACTAGGCAAGGTGGTCATAATGTTATGGCTGATTGCTGTATGTATTTGTTCAGTTTACAATAGCAAGAAAATTATTTATTTAGAAGATCTGAAGATATGTTCTTAAGCTCAAATGACCTACCAACAGTAAACCAGGTACACAGTCTGTTTCACACATTCAAGCTTTATTATAATGTTTAATTTATAAATGTTACCAGTATTTCCAGTACTCAGACAGTAATCTGCACAGTGACCTTCTCTGTGAAAATCTACAAGGAAACACATCTATCTAAACAAGAAATTATGTTCTTATCTGTAATTAATCACAATGACACGATTCAGTATGCCCTGTGGAAATAATGATATGGCTGTAGTTCAGGGTTCAGCTTAGTTAATTACTATTTCCAGCCACTTTTAAATACAGCTCCAAAGCAAATGCAATTGAGATACGACATAGGACTGAACTGAGGTAGAGGAGAGAAGAGTACAATACCCTTGGGCAATATAATGTCAGTGTTGAGATTATTTACCGAAAGTTTGCTTGGACTGAAATACCTGACATTGTCCAAGTATTGTCTCTGTAGGTAACTGTCCAAACCTTTGAAACAGTAGAGCGAGTGTTAGTGGCCCGCAATTACTGCAATTCAGAAATTACCGCAATCCAAAACAATAACAACAGTGGTGTAGCGTATCTTTAAAGATTGTGGTGGGTCTGAGGAACCTCATCAGTTTTTGTAAATTTTTACTAGTCAGTTAATTTATTCATTAATAAATGTATTCATGAAATTATTTTGTAGGTAACAATTGAATAAGCTATATGTTATATTTTATTGTTGAACATGTATGTTGAACAGTAACAGCTGAATGATTAGATTAGATTCAATTTTATTGTCATTGAACAGTACAAGTACAGAACAACAAAATGCAGTTAGCATCTAACCAGAAGTACAAGCAGAAGCGGGCAGAAAGTTTATTTACAAGTAATAGGTATATTTATAGTGTAGCGACCTTGGTAAGGCCACTACTCACCCCTCCAAATGGGATTTCCCTATTTGGAGCAGTGGGTAGCGCGCCCGCCTGGGGAGCCGAAGGTCACGGATACGAGACACTGCCCGCCAGACGCAACACTGGTGTCAGAAGTATTGGCCCGGAAGCCATCGGAGAGGCGTGTCTCCGTGAGAGACTTGGTATAGTGAAGTGTGAGGACACACTCTCCTGTTTGGTGGGTAGTGCGCCCGCCTGGGGAGCCAAAGGTCACGGGTTCGAGACACTGCCCACCAGACGCTACAATATTACTAGTAGAATGTATAGGTGTGCAGTGAAGGCAAATGCAGTACAAATGGCAATACTACAGTGGATATAAAAAGTCTACACACCCCTGTTAAAATGCCAGGTTCTTGTGATGTAAAAGAATGAGACAAAGATAAATCATGTCAGAACTTTTTCCACCTTTAATGTGACCTATAATGTGAACAATTCAATTGAAAAATAAACTGAAATCTTTGAGAGGGAAAAATAAAAAACTCACAATAACCTGGTTGCATAAGTGTGCACACCCTTAAACTAATACTTTGTTGAAGCACCTTTTGATTTTATTACAGCACTCAGTCTTTGTGGGTAGGAGTCTATTAGCATGGCACATCTTGACGTGGCAATATTTGCCCACTCTTCTTTGCAAATCTGTCAGATTGCGAGGACAACTCCTGTGCACAGCCCTCTTCAGATCACCCCACAGATGTTCAAATGGATTCAGGTCTGGGCTCTGGCTGGGCCATTCCAAAACGTTAATCTTCTTCTGGTGAAGCCATGCTTTTGTGGATTTGGATGTGTGCTTTGGGTCGTTGTCGTGCTGAAAGGTGAACTTCCTCTTCATCTTCATCTTTCTAACGGACGCCTGAAGGTTCTGTGCCAAAATTGCCTGGTATTTGGAACTGTTCATAATTCCCTCCACTCTGATTAAGGCCCCGGTTCCAGCTGAAGAAAAACAGCCCCAAAGCATGATGCTGCCACCACCATGCTTCACTGTGGGTATGGTGTTCTTTGGGTGATGTGCAATGTTGTTTTAGCGCCAAACATACCTTTTGGAATTATGGCCAAAAAGTTCAACCTTGGTTTCATCAGACCATAACACATTTTCCCACATGCTTTTGGGGGACTTGATGTTTCATGTTTTTGCAAACTTCAGCTGGGCTTGGATGTTTTTCTTTGTAAGAAAAGGCTTCCGTCTTGCCACCCTACCCCATTCATATGAAGAGTACAGGAGATTGTTGTCACATGTAGCACACAGCCAGTACTTGCCAGAAATTCCTGCAGTTCCTTTAATGTTGCTGTAGGCCTCTTGGAAGCCTCCCTGACCAGTTTTCTTCTCGTCTTTTCATCAATTTTGGAGGGACGTCCAGTTCTTGGTAATGTCTCTGTTGTGCCATATTTTCTCCACTTGATGCTGACTGTCTTCGCTGTGTTCCATGGTATATCTAATGCTTTGGAAATTCTTTTGTACACTTCTCCTGACTGATATCTTTCAACATTGAGATCCCTCTGTTGCTTTGGAAGCTCTCTGCCGACCATGGCTTTTGCTCTGAGATGCAACTAAGAAAATGTCAGGAAAATCCTACTAGAACAGCTGAACTTTATTTGTGATTAATCAGAGTCACTTTAAATGATGGCAGGTGTGTAATGACTTATATTTAACATGAGTTTGAATGTGATTGGTTCATTCTGAACACAGCCACATCCCCAGTTATGAGAGGGTGTGCACACTTATGCAACCAGGTTATTGTAAGGTTTTTATTTTTCATTTTTCCCCCTCGAAGATTTCAGTTTGTTTTTCAATTGAATTGTTCACATTATATAGGTCACATTAAAAGTGGAAAAAGTTCTGACACGATTTACCTTTGTCTCATTCTTTTACATCACAAAAACCTGTCATTTTAACAGGGGTGTGTAGACTTTTTATATCCACTGTATATGTGCAATTAAGGCAACTAGAGGACGGCAGAAAAAGTATAGTGTTTAAAGGGTGATTTAATTCTTTTTTATTATTATTTTAGATTTTAAATTTTCCTCTTTCAGTGTTGAATAATCATCCAGAGAAATTTTTTGGTCTTTTAGATTTAGTTGGCAACTTAGTTTCATGCACAAGCCATACACTACTGTGATCGGATTCACCCTAAAAAGTGTTCTAAACCGGTAAAGAAAAATAGTTTTTTAGATAACAATAGTCTGTATCTGAACTATATCCACATGCTTTATATAACTATATCCACCTCTCTTCCCTTGCCATTTTGCAGGTGCAAATGATTGTGTACGCCTGTGACCATTGACATTTAGGATTAAGCATAGTTTATCAAGGCTAATCTAGAGGTAATCCAACACCTCATCACAGATTTTTTTTTGACTGACAGTTCAGTTATGATACATAATCACACATGAAAATATGGTCTCGTATAGTATCAGGTGTGTCTGTTTAATGAACCTGTATTTTACATTTCCTAAGACAGTAGCCAGTTTCAAACTCACAGGTACATCTTACCTTTCTGAATCTGATATACTGTCAGTAATCTGTATCAGTACCTTTACAGATCGACTAATTAAGGGAATTCAAGTTTAATAAAGCTGCATGTTCTACACCTGATCTAACACTCACCTCACCAACCTTCCTGCCAGTCAATTCCTGACACTCCTCTGACTCTTGTTGCTTACATATTTATTTCTTACATGGCCTGTGGCCTGGTTCAAATAAGAAAACAAAATTTGGGTTCTGTGTAGCCCCATACCTAAACAAGCACTAAACCTACACAAAACATAAATCAACAACGTGAGTATTCTACAATACTTCTGGCGGCGTAGGTCTGTTTTGTTGTAGGTAAATTCCTGGCCATTCTCTGCTCTTCCAGGTGTCATGTGCTCAATCACATAATGAGCTGCACCTGTTCTTGCTTAGTGGCTGGATGGGCGTTGCCAAGGTACCACTTCTCCGGCGTCTTCCTGATCCTACAGCTGCCTTGGTCCCCGACTGTCCACATTAGCCTACATATTTTACATGTGATTATTCCAAAGCTGAAGTTAATGAATTGACATCAGCTAAAATAAAGTATAACCAGACTTCCTATTATTTTCTTGTAGAAAAGTTGTATATCTGCAGTGCCAGCCTTTGGCTTTATTGTAGATGGATCACACTGGCTGTCTGCCTGATACAGCTACATGACAGGAATTAATGAACTGCATAGAGTAATAATCTATGTTTAGGCTAACATAAATAAAAGGGGCCATGCAAAGATTAGGAACTCCAGCAAACAGCAACTGCTCCATGCACATTAAATGGCTAGTAAAATAGTATATATTGCTAACTTGATAAGTCACATTGCCGCAGCATAAATAATACTTTGGGAATTTTCCAGCGTATGGACTGGTTGCGTCTTAAAATAATAAAGATTTTGTTTGTTAGAACTTTGCCCTGTTCAATTGTGTGTTGGCACAGCGTACTTTACTGATCTGAACAACAACAGTAAATTATTAAGTTTCTCCTTCACAGTGACATTTTGATGTTCTTCTGGCTTGATGGCTTGAGAAAGATGAGGTAAGAAATGCAAGCAGTTTTATTTACAGAGCTGATGGGGAGATTATTCTGCTTCAGGGATTTGGTAGGGGTGAGTTGTGAAAGAGTGCATACAAAGGAAAAGTTGAAAGAGGTGGTAAGTACTAGGTAAACCAGGGCAGGTATAAGGGTGGGGAACATGAAGACGAGTAGTGAAGTGAATGAATTGCAGATGCAAAATGCAAAAGGAATTGCGAAATAAAAAAATAAAAACAGGATTAGAAAATCAAAGCACTCAAATCCAAAGCAAGAAATGTTTCTTTTGTTCTCTTGTTGGGTTTGGGACAATGTGTATTGCCTGCTATTAAGGTCATTCTAACACTAGACCAACTGGCCATTCAGAATACAGACTGAATACATGGCATTTTTCTACTGTCAAGTTCAATAGGCATTATGTATACTGGAGAAAGGGGAAAAACCTACACTAAGTGAAATGTTCTTTTCATTTTTATTTTGCATTTATTTGCAGCAGAGGTCAAATTAAATGAGTACATTTTGTCAACATTCAGCAATGTGATTAGGCTGCTTTCACAGTGAAGCAGCCTAATTTTAGTTCTTCATTAATAACTTTCTGTTTCTAAGCCATGGATATAATATGCGCCTCTTTGTAACTACAATTTCACTTCTCTTCAGATGCAGTACAACTTCGAATCCCTGAAACCTCTATTTTCAAATATCATGTCCTACTTCAATAGTGTCTGGCTGCTCCTAATTTCACATAATTCTTGAAGGCATCCACAAATGAATTAAACATGGAGTGTTACTTCAGCATAATTTAGCTATTCTATGACAAAATCCATCAGTAATCGTAAAAACTTTACCAAATTCACTAGTTTCATACTCGTACACTATAAAACCCCTTGATTTTGTAATGACGCAATTTCAAGTAGTAGAATCATGTGTCTGGTGGGTGTTTTGATGTAAACCCCAATGCAACTGTTATAATACAGAAATTGTTTGAAAATAGAATACACCAAGAGTTAGTGAATGTTGTTGTGGTTTAAACACCCAAAGCTCTGGGGCAGATGACTTATTAAGATGACACATTTAATTGGATTTTGCCTATTATGTGCCTTTCACTGAAGAGCAGCTTCTGTCTCACAACTCTAACATCAAGGCCTGATTGATGTAGTGCTGCAGAGATGGTTGTCCTTCAGGAAGGATCTCCCATCTCCACACAGGAACTATGGAGCTCTTTCAGGGTGACCATCAGGTTCTTGGGCACCTTCCTGACCAAGGGCCTTAACCCCCGATTGCTTAGTTTGGCCAGCTCTAGGAAGAGTTTTGGTGGTTCCAGACTTCTACCATTTGAGAACGATGTTAGCCACTGTGTTCCTATGGACAATCGATGCTGCAGATATTTTTTCATTACCTTCCTCAGATCTATTCCTTGACACAATCCAGTCTCTGAGCTCTACAGACAATTCCTTTGACCTTATGGCTTGGTTTTTGCTCTGACATGCTGTCAACTGTGGGACCTTATATAGACAGGGGTGTGCTTTTCCAAATCATGTCCAATCAATTGAATTTACCACAGGTGGAATCCAATCAAGTAGTAGAAACATTTCAAGTATGGTGAATAGAAATAGGATGCAGCTGAGCTCAATCTCCAGTGTCATAGCAAAGGGGCTATATACAGTTTAAAAGTGCTCAAAAGTTTGCATACCCTTGGAGAATTGATAATATATGTACCATTTGTAAAGAAAACATGAGTGAGCAGGCAAAACACATGTCTTTTATTTCTTATGGGATTCACATTCAACTGTAGTGTCACGGTACGGTGAGGATCAGCGCCACCGTCCCGTACACCTCCTGTTCCCATCACTCCACACACACATCCCGGACTTGATTCGTGTCACATGTCTTCAACTATTCACACCACGTCCCAATCATCTCATTAGTATGTGTTTAAATGTTTCCCCTCTGCTCCAAACATTTGTCGATCATTGTTGTTGCTGTCTGTATGCACATGTACCGGTGAGTCCTTTCGTTTTGCTGTTTACATATCAGCCCCTTTATTTTCATTTACATTTGTTTTGTATGCTCGGTGTTCGTTTTCGATTAAAACCCTACATCGAGAGTTATCTGCCTATGCCTGGTTCCTCCACTTCACCCGCCGTTACATATAGGTCATCATAAAACATGGCAACAAAGAAAAAAATGAACTGACCCCTATTCAAAAGTCTGCATACCCTTAGTTCTTAATACTGTGTATTGCCCCCTTTAGCATCAATGACAGTGAGCAGTCTTTTGTAATAGTTGTCTATGAGGCCCCGAATTCTTGCAGGTGGTATAGCTGCCCATTCGTCTTGGTAAAATGCCTCCAGGTCATGCAAAGTCTTTGGTCGTCTTGCATGAACCGCATGTTTGAGATCTCCCCAGAGTGGCTCGATGATATTAAGGTCCGGAGACTGTGATGGCCACACCAGAACCTTCACCTTTTTCTGCTGTAATCACTGGAGGGTTAACTTGGCCTTATGCTTAAGGTCATTGTCGTGCTGGAAAGTCCAAGAGCGTCCCATGGACAGCTTTCGTGCAGAAGAATGCAAATTGTCTGCCAGTACTTTCTGATAACATGCTGCATTCATCTTGCCATCAATTCTCACAAGATTCCCTGTGCCCTTAGAGCTCACACACCCCCAAAACATCAGTGAGCCACCACCATGCTTCACAGTGGGGATGGTATTCAGTTCACTATAGGCCTTGTTGACCCCTCTCCAAACATAGCTCTTATGGTTGTGACCATAAATTTCTATTTTGGTCTCGTCACTCCAAATTAGTGTTCCATAAGCTGTGAGGCGTGTCAAGGTATTGTCAAGCATATTGAAACCAGGCTTTTTTGTGGCATTGGCGCAGTAAAGGCTTCTTTCTGGAAACTCGACTACGCAGCTCATTTTTGTTCAAGTGTTGTCGTATTGTGCTCCTTAAAACTACCACACCATCTTTTTCCAGAGCAGCCTGTATTTCTCCTGAGGTTACCTGTGGGTTTTTCTTTGTATCCCGAACAATTCTTCTGGCTGTTTTGGCTGAAATCTTTCTTGGTCTACCTGACCTCAGCTTGGTATCAAGAGATCCACAAATTTTCCACTTCTTAATAAGTGATTGAACAGTACTGACTGGCATTTGCAAGGCTTTGGATATCTTTTTACATCCTTTTGCATCTTTATAAAGTTCCGTTACCTTGTTACGCAGGTCTTTTGACAGTTCTTTTCTGCTCCCCATGGCTCAGTATCTAGCCTGTTCAGTGCATCCGCGTGAGAGCTAACAAACTCACTGACTATACAGACACTTCTTGCAATATAAAAAGCCACAGGTGTGAGAAATTCACCTTTAATTGCCATTTTCCCGTGTGTCTCACCTTGTGTGTCTGCAACAAGGCCAAACATTCAAGAGTATGTAAGCTTTTGATCAGGGCCATTTGGGTGATTTCTGTTATCATTATGATTTAAAAAGGAGCCAAACAACCATGTCATAATAAATGGCTTCATCTGATCACTATCCTTAAATAAAATACATTTTTTTTGCATGATCAAACATATTTTCGGAATCAATGCTAAAATTTCACAATTTCTGCCAGGGTATGCAAACTTATGAGCACAACTGTATTTATGTAAATGTAATATTTCTCAATTCATTTGCAAAAATGTCATTGTGTGTTGATTGATGAAGAAAATATGTATTTGATCTATTTTAGAATAAGGCTCTAACATATTACATATAATCAGAACAGAAACAATGATAACCATTTCCGATAAGGGTACATGAACTACCATTAACGAATGCAGTAGTGAACGTGAACGAATGATGAACAAAGACATAAACAAACAGTTGATAATGATAACCCTTTCTTTAGTAATGATTTAATTTACAAATGCATTAACAGAGTGTAGTATCATTTGTTCATGTTGAAACAGAACATAAACTTATGTTTAGTTAGTGATTGTTAATGTAGGATAATTAATCACTATACTGTATTTAAGGGGACAAAAAACAATTAACTAATGGTGAAGTATCAGTTATTATTGGTTTATAGCTACCCATGGGTCATTAGTTAGTAATTGTTAACATAGGATAATTCATCAATTTTACTTATGGGGACACAAAATAATGAACTAATGGTGAAGTATCAGTTATTAATGGTTTGTAGCTACCAATAGGTCATTAGTTAGTGATTGTTAATGTAGGATAATTCGTCACTTTACTTAATGGGACACAAAATTATTACCCAATAGTGACGTATCATTTATTAATGCATTATTCCAGCTCAATGGTTACTCGGTGGGCCAAGAGTATGAACTAATGATTTGGTGTTAGTTAGAATACTAGTGATAACACATAATCCTCCCTTCAAGAATGACGGGTTTAACTAAAAGTTTAGGCAATAAAGACAATTAGTAAAACAACCGCTCTGGACACATGAAGGAAGAGATGAGTAATGTCTTTTCAGTAGAAGTGTAAACAGACAAGTCATATGCAAGAAAAAAACAGTCACATTAATCAGTCAATCAAATTTAATTTTATCAAGCCCTTTTACATCAAAAATGTCACTAAGTTCTTATACAGCATGACAATACAGTTAATAATACCCTAACAATACAGTTACAAAATTCTATTATATTAATCCTACAGACATTCTCAGGAGTGTTGTTTTCGAAAATAAAAATGTTCAGGAGTACAGTACAGTAACAAATTCATTTTTTTCCCCAAAGCAAGGCACCACCATCATGACATTTTATATTCAACGGGGGTTTTCTGTCTAGTTCATAGTTATAAAATGACTATGCTATTCCAACCCTCTACATACACTTTAACAGGCATAATTTCAAGTATACTTTTGTACATTTCCAACCTGGAAAACAGGATAAATGATGAGAAAGAAAACATGGATTTTCCTTCAAGAGTTACGAGAACTTGCAGGTGTTTGGATTGTATTCAGTCCCAGCTAGTGATGTGCAGTTTGCGAACGATTCGTTTGTTTTGAATGAATCTTTTTAGTGACTCAGAACTCACGAGTCCTTTTTTCTAGTGATTCGTTCAATTGTATCGTTCATTCAAACGTTTGACAGCAGATTTCCACACCATGATCATTTGCTTCATACCCGGTCCTCCAGCTCAGTTATCCGATCAACGTCTATGTACATTCGCAGAGAAAAATAGATCAAGGCAGGAACATCATAAAGACATGTTTATAACTGATAATTGAACGCAGAGTATAATAATTATTATAGTTCATTCATTACTGTTGTCATGAAAACCCAGATGAAAACAAGCATGGAGCCTTTGCCTAAATAACAAAAAACCAGGCAAGCCTAGTTCAGCCAGCCTGCAACAAATAGTGTAGATCGTGTCTGTCCCCGAGATTCGAACCCAGGTCGCCCACGTGAGAGGCTGTGTCTTTAACCACTATGCCACAGAGCTGACCATTTGATGGGTGTCGGTATAGCATATTGACATTATATAATATTACTGCGTTAACATCACGTCAAGTTTGAATATTTTGTTAGACACCATTAACCATCGTGTTAAACTGAGTAACATTTCTTAATAAGTTTACCTCCACCACAAATAGTATCTATGACCTGCATGACTTTTGTCACTGGCCGTTATAAAAGCTTATTAGCCAGTAATATGTAGCTAGACGCCATTACGCATTGTGTAAACTTTGTAACGTTTCTTATTAATTTTACCAACACCACATATAGCATCTACTAACTGTATGGCTTTTGCCACTGGCCGTTTTAACAGCTTATTAGCCATTCGTGAATGACATTGATACAGTAACTACTGTATCAATATAGGTGACGATGACGGACTTTTACATCAAGTGAAAAGACGAGAGAATCGTGTAGCCAGTGAAGTGTTTGATTATCCTGAAAAAATCCTAAAACATAATTCGAAATTCCACCAGAAATAGTCGTAATATAACAGTAAACTAGTGATGGCCGTTCTTCTAGCAGCAGGATATTATGCTAGTAGCGCTAACTCAGATTTTCTTTTTCAAAATTAAAGCCATAATTGAATTATATAAGGCGATATAGTTAACAATCTAGTCTGTCAATCTAGTCTGTCATTTTATGTTTAATGTCCGTTCCAATGTTGTTCTTGTCTGTTGTTTTTTTACATACTAGATTGTTAACTATATGGCCTTATACATTTCAATTATGGCTTTTATTGTGATAATGAAAATCTGAGTGCTGCCAGCATAATATTTTGCTGCTAAAATAACGCTAATGAAGCCTCATTTGGCCAGTATACCTATGATGAAAATTACAGGCCTCTCTCATCTTTTTAAGTGGGAGAACTTGCACAATTGGTGACTGACTAAATACTTTTTGTCCCGCTGTAACTGGCTTCTTTTAACCAGATGTGGAAGTCCCTGAGCAATGTGTTTCCAAACTGCTGGGTTCTTGTTTAAATCTTGGTGAAGTGAAGCACAGATAGTTTTTTTTATTTTATTTTATTTTTTTTTTAAAGTCTGCATGAAAATGACAGAAATGTTTGAATCAAAATCAGAAGACAGAGAACAATATTTTGGTAGTTTGGAAAAATTATTATTCTCCAAAATAATTTGAATGATGTACTTATACTGTATTTTATTTATTATATCTGGAGCCAGATCTTTTCCCTCCTATTATATAAGTTCTTTTTGTGTTCTGTGA
>JACXGI010010561.1:0-18035 GCA_016801175.1 Esox masquinongy
GCTGCAAGGCCTGTTTTAACACAAGCAAAGCACAACGCTCTGCCCGAAGACCAAGCCAGATAAACGAACAGCCAATGACATCAACCTCTCCGTGGGGACCAGGAAACGTTGTACAATTGTGTATTAGCTTTAAACTAGCTTATCTAATTTAGGGAGTGATAATTAGTGGACAAGTTATAGGAATTGTGGCCAGTTCCCAAGGAGAACTTGGGAACTGGCCACAATTCCTTTTTTTGTTTTTTTTAAACATGGTCAACGATGCTTTCTCGAAGAAAAGTGATTGACTTTGTTTAGGTAAAAAGGTTTCAAAATTATAGTAATTAGACAAGGAGCTGATTTGTAAACTTGTAATATTTGGCAGTATCTGGTGTCCCAAATGGCACTCTATTAGAATAACGATTAAATGTACCTGGTTGTCAAATGAAAAAACAATGTGCAATCGAAATTTGAAAATACGGTGCACTAGTTTAAATCCAAGCCTAATGGGCCTTGAAAAGGAGTATTGCACAATGAAGGAGTTAGGGTGATGATTGGTAAGCAGTCTGTTATGTTGTACACCCTCTCCTGGTAGTGGTTGGGCTTTGTGGTGAGCAGTCAGCTGGAGGCTTTATAAATGTAGTTGATCTGGGACAGGTTGGGAATCTGGCATTTTGGCCGAATTCCTGTTGGGCCTTTCAAAAGTTTTTGTTGTTTCACAAAATTATCAATATCTGTCTAATTCTGGGGGCAGAAAGGAAAACATTTGGAGAAAAAAAATGTCCAGTTTGGGGGCCTTAAGGAAAGAAATAGGCCTTTTTTTTTTATTTGCCTGGACAAATTTCCTGTTTAATCAATGCTTGAATTTTATACCCCAACTCCACCCGGAAGCAATGTAATAGGTCACTCAGTGTTTGCTGGGATTGACTGTCAGTAGGTAACATTCTGACCAGTGGAGGTATGTACACAGGCAGAGTGTAGCCAGGGAAACAGGTTTATTAATATTCTCTTGAGTGATTGGTTTACATGGTTCATATGTATATTCACCTGGCAGGGGAAATTCCTGTTTTTAGATTTTTGTAATATTCACAGTCAGCAGGTTATTAACAGGACCTGCCGGGATCCCAGTGCTGGTTCCAAACAGCCCTCTGCCCTCGGTTTGCACCTTCATATGTGCTTTTGTCGTTGTGACAAGTGTCCTAAGGCTGAGGGAGTATAAAATCACCCAGGGTTAATGTGCATTTATCCTATCCAGTGTGCCAATTCCAGTGACTCTGCAACCATACAGCCTGTGGGATCACAACAAGCATAATGGTGTTTTGGAGTTTGTCTACTTTTGAGACAAAAATTACAGCTTAAATATAGTAGCAACCAGCATGGGATGGGACATTACACTTTCTATCCTTACTTTCTGTGGTCAACAATGATCTCATGGCCCTGATCATAAGAGCAGGGGTGTTAACTGCGGTGTCCAGGTGAAATTCCAAACTTGCCAGTTCAAAATGCAACCTGTGCCAGATCAGATAAAATTGTTTTAATTCCAAATTCTTGGTTGATTTATTTAGGAAAATGAATGCAGGGACTGTAGATTGTACTATTCGTAAGTCACATAATGTTAGGCTGCCCCACTTGTCTAGGCTTCCATAACCTCAGGCCCTTCAGTGCACCCACTCATAAAATATGTTGAATGGTCAGCTATTGTTTTCAAGAGTTCCAATTGGAAGAAAAAAGGGGAGCGTGGTTTATCTGTATTGGATGTATTTTGTACATGGGCAGAATCACTAATGAAGCAACAGTCACCTCATCGAGGACAATCTTAGCACTGAGAAGTTGTTTCTGACTGTCTGGATCATTGCAGATTCAAAAGGGGTTACTTTGCTGCTCTCTTCCTTAAGGCTATTCAGTATTTCTTGCAGCCACTTTGTGGCTGGTAACCAACTCTCAACTCCTGTGAAACACCCATCATTTCAGGCTGCTGTGTCATATTTAACCAACCACATTGATGGCAAGTTAATTGCCATAGTTTCATCATGTCATAGTTCAATGTCAAGAGCTGATTTAAGCAATGACTCAAAAAACAACATGCATCTTTATACTGTTGAGGCTATTATCATATTTTTGGGGTTACAGTGACTAGAAATGCATTGTAGTGGAAACAGTGAGTACGAATGAGAGAGTTCTAGGTCACACTGTCTGCCTGTTTTAGCATGAGTGCATCTTGTTCACATCTTGCAATTCTTAAACTCCCATCTTCACAAAGACATTACAGTCTAAACACAAAAGTAGTCTCCAACCAAGAGCAACTTGCTGCATATTAAAGATTAGTTGAGAGCTGGGATTCCCCCTGTGAAATGTAAACAAGTTGCTGTTTCCTTGTTTTCTATTCAGTCCCAGCCCTGATTAGTCATAACAGAGAGGTAGATTTGGCAAATGTGACAAAAGAAGTAAAATATTGTAGGTACCAATCAATGTATCTCATTTGAAGTTTAAAAAAGGTAAACTAGACAGAGAAATCAGGTTTTTGGCGAGCTGCCAAGAAATAGCAATACTACTTCTACCATAATCCTTTGCTGCAAAAAGAAAAAAGAAACCGTAAGCTCTCCGATCCACGCCCCCGCCCGCCACACAGCAGCGTTGGGATAGGTAGGAAATATCCGTGGAGAGATGGGCTGAAACTCGCTTCAGTATATCCGAAAATATTTCTCAAGCTATCTAAAGCATCCCGAACGAAGATAAATATGTAAGTATTAAGAACATACTCTGTATCGATGGCGGTGTACCATGTAGCTTCGTTTGAGCATGAGGCGCTCTGTGCTCTGAACGCGTTATGAATGTAAATATTCAAAGCCACTTTTTTTGCCTAGTACAGTAAGGTTAGCTGACCGACTTCAGTCGATGTGAGTCAGATTCATAAAGTATGTCCGTAGCCTACATCCTTTTAATCTAAGTTACGCTACTTTATAATGTTATTGTCGAGCTCTTGATGTTTATTAAATATTATTGTCATCATTATAGTATAATGGGTTTGTGGATTGCTGAACTGTGAATGATTTAGAGATTATAATGTCGTTACAATGTAAAAACCAAACCAATTCATTCGCTGTAGTCTTTATCTGTAAGACTAGGCCAGGGGTAGGCAACTCCGGTCTTAAAGGGCCGAACACTTCTGGTTTCACGAACTCCTTGTCCTCAGGGACTCGTTTAAAACGGGGGCACCAGGTGAGAGCAATTAACAGGTAGATACAGACGTTTTTCTGGCTGCCCTCCGGCACCAAAGTTGCATACCGGTGGAACTACTTTACCTACGGTAGGCTAGTAGATCTAACGTGGGCCTACCAGCCATAGTTCTGACTGTTCTCATCCTGTACGTGCGTGTCAAATTCTCCCCATTGCCTAATATTGCTATATTAATTCCTCGTAAGAGTTTGATCAAAACATTTTACAAATGTTTCATTTAGTAATAGAAAAAATGTAAGCCTATTATATATAATTTGGATTGCTTTCTAGGGGATTTGCCTTTATTGTTATGGCAGTATTAACCACCTAGTCATACAATTGGTTTATATTCACTAAGTTATTTCCCTTTTCTGACACTTCACTGAATACAATCTGCTTAGTTACCTGTAATAAAACTCACTGCTACCGCTGGCTTTGGACAGGTTTGCATTTGTGGTAAATTCTTTCAGGCATGTGCTATGCAGACTTATGTAAAAGTAATGCAAATTGAATGTTTTTTTCTGTTTTGTTTTTTTACCAGATCCATAGTATATGCTAAGTACAAACGTGGCAGTTGACTAGGTATGGGTTTAGTGGGACACTTGTCTAGTCTTATATGAACATTGTTTGTTATATCAGAAGTACAGTATTTGGAGCTGCAAAGTAGCCTGGTGTTTAGAGCTTTTGTCAGGGATAGATAGAATCCCTGACAAAAGTGTGAGCAAGGCAGTTAATCCTAATTGCTCCTAGGTCATTGCCGAAAATAAGAATGTTCTGATTTTATATATAGTTATTAGTGCTGTCAAAGTAATGAATCAAGATTAATCGCATGATCTTCTGTACTTTATTCCCATTATAAAATGTGCTACAATTTGGCCATAAATAAACGCTTCTGTTTAAAAACGAGTACTTTGATGTTTCTTAAAGGATTCTGTAAGCAGCTGGGGCATTGATTGTCATAAGGGTGATCCATTCATTGTCATAAGTGATCCAGTGGCAATATTTTTTGTAAAAGAGCTTCTGGTGACGTTTGACATTTTCATGTTTTGTTTTGACAGTATGACAAGAAATGAAGATACATTTTCGTTTTGTGTAATGATGAATTTCCAGCATATCCCCTTGGTTTAAATGTTGATACAGTAATCTAGGAAATGAATAGTAAGACATGTTTATTATAATAAAGGTGATGCAGATTGGAATAGAACAAATCAGGACATTGGCTGCTTTTTGATTCACTAGCTGTAGGTATATTGCAGGTACATTAAAAATCAATTACACCTGCCAAAAATAAAACTAATCGTTAATGAGTGCTGTGTAGGCTAGTATTAAAAAGACATGTATTCCTAGTAGCAGGTAATGTGGTATATTGCTCAATTTCCCCCAAATAACTTTACCTAAGCTAAAATGTAATTGATGAGATTTAAGCTGTGCCTTTTAGGGCAGGAGGTTACTGTGGTAATGGAGCCAACAGTATGTGGAGAATTTCATCTGCAGCTGTGGGATAGTTTTGAATCTGACATCTTCTCTAGCTGGTGCAAATTTACCCTCAAAGCAACAGTGAAACATCAGCAAGCATGTGAACAAAACATGAAATTAACAAAGACACACTCTGGTTTAAAATTAGGGTTAGTATTTTGTCTTTTTTTATTGATTTTTCCTTTACAATTATTATAACGACCTTCTGATTAAATTTATTCAGTTTGGAAAGCGAAGCATTAGTACCAAAGCAAAAATAATAGCCATTCAGGATTTTACTGGTGGTCGATAAGCCAACTAGTATTGACTACAGCTAGGCCTGCATCTGTACAGGTCTCAGAGCTGCATTTTGAAATGACATTAGAATCAACCAATCACAATTTGACTTGGAATGTAGGCTAACCGACATTGTTGCATCCAGTGTTGAACTTGATTAAAGATGTTTGAAATGGGAAGTAATAGTTATACTGGCATGAAATTAACACCCGCCACCCCCTAAAGGGGGGTTGATTTTGGCATTGGCAGGTATAATGTTTATTTAAACAGCCGTGCTGTATACAATGCAAGGACATTTTTTGGGACATAAAATATTATAAAGTCAAATGCAGGTTGTGATTTATAACACAAAAAACATCTATCATTGATGTTTTCAAAATTTTCTGATGTTTAGTTTTATAAATGTAATATTGCAAACATGCCCAGCAATGACAGCAACATATACTGCGCTGACTGTACTTTAGCCTACCGCAGAGGAATGTTGAAAGATTAATTCCCAGCGTGAGATAATTTTTACCTGAAAATCTTGTGAAGCGAGACCCAAACATTATCTACCAATGGATTTTCTCTTTGAATATGCAGCAGTCCCACCACTCACTCGGTCTTGGCTAGCCCTATGGTTTAGCTGAAGATTCCACCTTTTCCCTACCCCAGGGCTTTGTTCGACAATACGATTTGGTTCTTGGTTTTTAATCCTTTCTAAAGACGCAGTAATTATGATGGCTTGGCAGAAAGTAATTCCCAACCCATCAGGTCCATTTCAGCAACATCTTGTCCATCCAATCAAAGGAGAAAAGAAACCTAGTGCTTTGCATGTGTGAATTAGAAGTGCTGTGAAGTCAAATATGTCAAACACCTTTGAATTGACTAAAAGAAAAAAATTTTGACAAAAGAAAAAGTTTTGTGCAACCCCATGAAACAGTGACAATTGGGAAAAACTAAAAAAGTAAGTACTATTTAAAAATTGTAAAAACAACTTAACTATCGAGCTGGCAGCAGTTGGCCACTGGTATGTAGGCTAACGGAAATTAGTTTTCTGAGCCTGTGTGTTTTCTAGACTTTCAGGTCAAAAGTGTTGCACTCGCTTCTGATAATTATAGGTTGCCATTTAAAACTCAGACCTGTAGTGTGCTATGCCTGATGGAAATAATGATGCATACTTTAGCCAGGGTGTGATACTCCCACATATCTACTTTAACACTTGCCCTTCAAGCACCAAAACAGCTACTTGAATAAAAGCCAGCTCAGGTGGACAATGCTATGGTTTGGGGTTTTCAGTTATTTAAACACAACTAAGTACATTTACATGCCCACGAATCGTTTTCTAGTAAACTGATGAATTTCATTAGCTGTGTTCACACCTTACTCTTTATCTTAATTGGTTTAATGTCATAATCCTAAACATAACTGAGTCAAATAAAACAACTGGTTTTCTGAGCAATCTTTGGATTTTTCAACACTGTTGTTGTTTGCTCCTTGGGGTTACAGGCTGGGTGTTTTGTAAAAGCACTTTGTGACAACTGCTGATGAAAAAAGGGCTTTATAAATACATTTGATTGATTTATTGGATTTATTAAGATATTTAAGCTACTTAATTAGCTGTGTGTTTGATCACCGCATATGCCAGCACCAGCAGCTGAAGCCTCTAATGCAAGAAGGAAGTGATTTTTGTAAAAACTTAAATTATGTATCATAAAAATAGTTTCAACATACATGGTTGCAGTGGTAGGAATTATTTTGATTGGAGGTTTTCTTGTTGTGATCAAGTCTTACTTGGTCGCCTGATTTCCAGTGTCCATGTTAACAAGATTTTTTGGGAAATCGTTCCTCTTGGAAAGCGCAGTAATGTTTAAGTCAAACCATTATATGAATCTGAGCATATGTTACTGTATTGTGCGTGCATGCGTGTGTGTGTTTGTTTTGGGCAAATAACTAAGCAGCGTACAGGTATGAGGAAATGGACTTCGGCAGAAGTACCCCTCCTTCACTGTTGTATTGATTGGCCCTGGGCTTATTGTCATCTTTCATAAACCACACCTTTTAATTCTCAGTTGTCGGTGACGAGATCATGTCAACATGCACCATTATGTAGGAGGGGGTGTGTCGATAAGACTTGGTTACAGGGTGGTTGAGATCAGGGCCCTGTGCACTCGACGGTGGAAAGTAAAAGGTTAGTGTGTGTGTGGGTGGTTGGCTATGAAAAGGTGGAATGTCATCTCAGCTACAGGTTCTCTATTCTCTCTCTTTTTCGTCACTGTCTTCTGGTCCTAAAAATGGTATCTGATCCCCGGGGGGTGAGGGTGTGTGGTCAGGCAATCACGAAGTTTGGGAGTCTAGCAATGAGTCACAACTGTAACCAGGAAGAGGGGGGGATGGGGAAATACTCAGATGAGAAAGGGAACTGCAAGGGGAAGAGAGACATGGGATGAAATTAGAGGGAGTAAGGAGACTGTGGGTGAAACCAGAGGGAGGAGAGATACTGGGGATGGAACCAGAGGGAGGAGAGATACTGGGGATGAAACCAGCAACGACCTGGGAGCGATTAGTGTTGAATGTCTTGCAGAACGAACACCTTGAACTTGTGGAACATGCTGGAACCTTTGTGAATACCAAACCATTCTTGTAATGGATGGGTGTCTAATATCTAAACAAGCTGCGTGTAGATTCATATGGATTTGTCCATTGGTATTAGACACAGCACATGGCTAAGTAAATTCCAACATTACCAAATCACAGTAAAAATGGAGCAAAGAGCAATTTACAGGGTTGTAATGCTTGTTTAGGTGCTAAAAAATGTAGCCTAGTATGACACTCACTTTTCAATAGAAACATGCTGTTTCAAAAATCCCAATAATATCTCCCACAGCGTAGGACTCCGTCATAGCCCTTGGTACTTCTGATCCAGTGCAACACTGATACAGCTGTTTAACTTATTATGGTCATCAGTTAAGAAAGTTTTCAAATGTGTTAGAACTGGATTTGAGAAAAAGCTTAATTGTCTAACTTTTCTGGAATACAGTTAGGTCCGGAAATAATTGGACACTGACAAGTTTTGTTATTTAGGATTTTTACCAAAATATGGGCTTAAAGTACAGTCTCTCAGCTATAATTTGAGGGTATTCCCATCCAAATTGGAGGAAGGGTTGAGTAATTACAGCTCTTTGTATTAAAGCCCCCTCTTTTTCAAGGGACCAAAAGTATTTGGACAGTTTACTCAAAAGCTGTTTCATGGACAGGTGTGGGCAATTCCTTTGTTATTTCTTCATCAATTAAGCAAGTAAAAGTTCTGGGGCCATATTCACAAAACATCTTAAGGCTAAAAGAGAGCTCCTAGCTGATTTAGGAATAATTATTTTTAAAAAATGGGCGTTTCAGTCCTAACTTTAGGACTCCTAAATATTTGACCTAAGAGTATTTCACAAAGCGTTTTAGCGCCAAAACCAGCTCCTAAATCTGGGCAATGTTAGTAGTCAAAAGGACTCCTAAGTCGCTAAGAACAAGTCACAAACAATCCTAAAAGGGTTGCTGCTGCCAGCAATCCGGCTCGTAATCAGGTTGACGTTTCAGAAACATTTAATGATACTGAATTTTTAAAAAGCTATTACCTTAATAGCGAAGGTATTATGATCATAGTAGAGCTAGTCATTGATGCAGTCACTTCGCCAGCAAACAGAAACAACCCAATATCATCGGACATCAAGGTTGTGACAACTCTACGCTACTTGGCCACAGGGAAAATGCAGATATGCAGCGCAGAAGAACTACGGATATCTCTCATCTGTCAGTAGAATATTACATCAAACAAAAACTCCCCAGACCCCATATCATCCGACAAATCATTCGGTTTCCTCATTCGCCAACTACAAAGAAACAAAGCCGACTTCATGGCCATAGCTGGACCACCAGGTGTAGTTGGTGCTATAGAAGGGACACATAATTGCACAAATTATTGCGCCATCAAAAGATGAACTGGCATTTCTTTACGAGCTGCCAGACATGTAAGAGGCTGACAATTAGCCGAACATATCTTGACTAGTCAATATATCATTATTGGTTTCATGTTTAATCAGTGACACTTGGCCTATATTTTTATTTTAATTTATTTCAATATGGCAGCGACACATCGTTCTATAGTATTGCTATAATGAATTCACTGACAGAGACCATCCCCTATCAGCCAATCACTGTGGGCATAGTTAAGTAAGCTTGTTCCTGGAACACAACATCATCCATAGCAACGGGGTCAACCTCGCCCTTTCTCCTAGTTTAAGACTTCTTCTGAATCCTTAGTAAAAGTTGGTCTTAGCAGCTTTGTGAATAAGTTTTAAGAGGAAACTCTTAGCTAGGAACTTTTAGTGCTGTTTAGGAGTCCTCCTAGTGGTAAGAAAAAATGTTTTGTGAATACAGCCCCCAGAGTTGATTCCAGGTGTGGCCTTCGCATTTGGAAGCTGTTGCTGTGAACCCACAACATGCGAAACATTAAAATAAAAATCCATCAGAGAGATAGCAGGAACATTAGGAGTGGCCAAATCAACAATTTGGTACATTCTGAGAAAAGAATGCACTGGTGAGCTCAAACACAAATAGGCCTGGACATCCACAGAAGACAACAGTGGTGGATGATCGTAGGATCCTTTCCATGGTGAAGAAAAACCCCTTCACAACATCCAGCCAAGTGACGAACACTCCAGGAGGTAGGCATAATCATCATCTAAGTGATGATCTACCATAAAGAGAAGACTTCACGAGAGCAAATACAGAGGGTTCACCACAAGATGCAAACCATTCATAAGCCTCAAGAATAGAAGGGCCAGATTAGACTTTACCAAAAAACATCTAAAATTGCCAGTCCAGTTCTGGACCAGCATTATTTGGACAGATGAAACTAAGGTTGAACTAATGATGTGACGAAAACAGTATGGAGAAAGCTTGGAATGGCTCATGATCCGAAGCATACCACATCATCTGTAAAACACGATGGAGGCAGCGTGAATGCATGGGCATACATGGCTTCCAATGGCACTGGGTCTCTAGTGTTTATTGATGGTGTGACAGAAGACAGAAGCAGCCAGATGAATTCTGAAGTGCATAGGGACATAGTCTGCTCAGATTCAGCCAAATTCAGCGAAGTTGATTGGACGGCGCTTCACATTACAGATGGACAATGACCCAAAACATACTGCAAAAGCAACCCAGGAGTTTTTTAAGGCAAAGAAGTGGAATATTCTGCAATGGCCGCGTCAATCACCTCAACCCAATCGAGCATGCATTTCACTTGCTGAAGACAAAACGTAAAGCAGAAAGACCCACGAACAAACAACAACTGAAGACAGCTGCAGAAAAGGCCTTGCAAAGCATCACAGAGGAGGAAACTCAGAATTTGGTGATGTATGAAAATGGTTGCAATTTCTAAACGTTTAATGCAATAATTTTGTTCAACCCCTTGAATTAAAGCTGAAAGTCTGCACTTCAATTGCATCTCTGTTGTTTCATTTCAAATCTACTGTGGTGGCGTACAGAGTCAAAATTATGAAAATTGTGTCAGTGTCCAAATATTTCCGGACCCAACTGTAGCTTCACTTTTTTTGAAAGATAATTGGGAAATCGACATGCTCTAATGTAATGTACCACCAAGAACACATCTAAGTTTAGCATTCTTAATTAACAAGAAAGTAAATTGTTTTTTCTGGTTGTTCATTAAACTTAACTGGCCTTGATAATTTGTTTTTGTATAACCCTCCAGGGTTCCAGCTAACACAGATAGCATGCAGGGCTCATTTTCAGTTGATGGTTCTTTCAAAGCGCATATGCTAAAAACAGTGTTCTGCTTCTGTTTTCTTTTGTGAGCGAACACTCACAAAAGTGACTTTTTTGCATTTCAGTAAGTGTCATTAGATTGAATAACTGAAAGTAGTTCAACTTGCTTCAGTAGGCCTCAACAAAAGTTCGATATGAAAAGGGCACCCACTCTCCTAGCTTAGTGCACTACCATACTAGACCAAGGGCACATTCCAAGTGGCACTCTATTGTCTAGAGCACTGTGTTTGACCAGGGCCCCTGGTGAAAAGTGCAGCACTATCTAGGGAATAAGTTCTGTTCCACAATCTAGCCTGTGTATGGAAGACAGTGAATGGTCCATTAACACAAGATCTGTAATGGATCTGTGCTGTTTGCATGTCTCATAGCCAGAGTGCCAGTCAGAGATCTGGATAACGGTTGGGGGTGTGATTAGTGTGGATGAACAGCAGCTCTGAGGTCATATAAAATATCATTCTTATCATACACTATGGATTTTGGCACCCAAAGTATAGCTTACATTTACATTCATTGTTTCCACAGAATATTATTTGGTGCATAAATCAAATGTTTAAATAAATTGTAAAATATTTACACAAGTTAAAGGGGCACTGTGTATAATCCTGCCTCTAACGTTCACAAGACTGAATTAAACAATAACACCACTTGTCTTTCTCTTCTCTTACCGAACGAGAGTGAAATCGTATTAGCATGGTTTGGGGTGGAAGGATAATACTGCCAGTGTTTAAAGCCTGTATCAGGAGACTAGACATCAATGCAAACTGACAGAGAAACTTTAAATGAGGAATATCTCAGGCACAGAACAGTTTTGTAGAAGAAATATTTGAAACATTTTCTGCAGGGGTTTACTGGTCATTTTTGCCTGTATTTATGCTAGCTGTACAGTAGAAATCGTACGTATGGCCCCGTTAACATACTTTCTGTAATAAACTGAAAGAAATAGCTCGTGTCCCTTGTGTCTGAGCTTTTAAATAATATCAAACTGTCATATATCTTTTTCAGGGATGAAGACGTTCCTCTTTTTCTATATTAACTTTTCTATATTAACTTCACTCATAAGTGAAGTAAACCACTGCTGTGTGTGTGCGTGTGCATGCGTGCGGGCGTTTTTACACGCCCTGCAGTGATGTGCCCAACTTTCTGCCTGAGCTTACAGCATTTGTGTTGTGTTGGTTATTTCCGCTGAGCCAAAGCTCAAGTGACTACTTAGAAGCCCCTCCCACTGCGCTTCTGGCTTAACGTCACTAGTCCCTGATGCTTCAGATTGATAGGAGGGTAATGCTTTAGGGTGCTTAGCTTGAGGTCCACAGTGGATGTCTGATGGCTTTGGGGCGTTAGGCTATAGGACCACGGTGGATAGGACAGGGACTATGCTGGGACACTTTGTACCGTGGTTTGACTCTGTTTCACCCACTGGTGTTCCTCTCATTTCCATCTCTGTCTCCTTTCTTAATCTTCCCAGCAGCAGTGGAATGAGCAGGCCGATGCGAGGAGATGCCTTACGTGGATCGACAGAACCGGATTTGTGGGTTCCTGGACATCGAGGAGAATGAGAATAGTGGCAAGTTCCTCCGTCGCTATTTCATCCTGGACACCAAGGAGGGCAGCCTGGTGTGGTACATGGACAACCCTCAGGTAGGGGAGCGCAAACACACATGTATGTGCCGAACAGACAGAAAGCAGACAGGTTGCTGAAGTCCTTCACTACATAGCTCTGTTCATTTTACTGTGGATATTTTCATGAGGGATATATGTACCTTCAACAGACGTCATTCTATAATGTCTGTGGGCTTAATCAGCGCATGCGTAAAGGCTGATGTCATTACTTGAATGGATAGCAGCTGAAACAAATCCCTGGGCTGTACATGCTGTCTGCACTGTAGTTGGACAATAGTCGTAGGATAGATTGAGTGGCTTCTCGTGTTCTGGACTGTCCTAATCTCATTAGGTCTTGGACAGGATAGATTGGTCCGGTCTGGCCAGACCGCTCTTAGGCCATACAGAGGAAATGTGTGTGTTGTCTGCTGGGGAGATGATGTTACGTCTGATGAGGTTTCAAGAGCCCAATTACTCATCCGTTTGTGGTGTGTCCATCAGTCCCTCATCTAAACTATGTGTAGTGCTAATGACTGACTCATGGCCTTAGCAATGTCTTCTGGCATGCTGCTTTATGGTTTTTCTGCATGAAGTCTGGCTGCATAACAGTATGTACACGGTACCCATAGAGTTGTACTTTGTAACATTGCTTGAAATTAATGCTTGTCGGCTTTTTGGTAGAATAGTTGGAGCAGCAGTGCTGGCTAGGTTTGTTATTTGTATGTGGTTTGTTCTTTGGTTATGTCTTGCACCCTATTCAGGGGTCTCCAACCCTTTAAGGCATGAGAGCTACTTAAATTATTTCATTTTTATTTTCACTTTCAATTTTGAACATTCACCTCCTCATCCTTGCCATCCTTTTTGTTGGTGTGCTAAGGAAGTACCCTAAGTACTAACCTGTATTTGTGAAGTGGCTAATTTTGTCAGCCTCATCTAACCTGTGATCAGAGTTATGGTTTAGAGTGGGTGGCAATAACAGTGCCGGTTATCTAAGATGTTGAAATGCTGGCCAGTGGAAGGTTGGGAGCTGCGTTCCCCCAGTGGAAGGTTGGGAGCTCCGTTCCCCCAGTGGAAGGTTGGGAGCTGCGTTCCCCCAGTGGAAGGTTGGGAGCTGCGTTCCCCCAGTGGAAGGTTGGGAGCTCCGTTCCCCCAGTGGAAGGTTGGGAGCTCCGTTCCCCCAGTGGAAGGTTGGGAGCTCCGTTCCCCCAGTGGAAGGTTGGGAGCTCGGTTCCCCCAGTGGAAGGATGGGAGCTCCGTTCCCCCCCAGTGGAAGGATGGAGGCTCTTTACCTCAGCTCTTTTGTCCCTCAGCTCCCGCTGGCTCCCACCCAGATTAGCTCCTGCTGGTGGTGAGTAGCTGTACTACAGCTTGGTTAGGTAGCCAATTGTAATGGTTGGCAGGCACACCGACTTACTACATAACTGCCATTCTTCCACATCCTCCATCCTCTCACCTGGTTTCACTGGCATCAGTAGCTACATCATTTTAAGGTGCCTGGGCAGCCAAACGCTAAATCTGTATTTCTCTATATCACTGGAGTCGGGGGGAGGGGGATAACCTCACCTCAGAGCTTATAACTCTCGCGAGTAACACAGCTATCCATGATTTCTTATGATTTGAGTGGAAACAGCAGGATGTGGGCATTTAAGGTTTTGGCGTGCGTGCGTGTGTGCGTGTGTGCGTGTGTGCGTGTGTGCGTGTGTGTGTGTGTTTCCTTGCCACACCAAGAGACACCCTCATTAAACCACACATCCAAGGCATCTCGTTTGGCCACATGTCATGGCAGCTGCATTTCTTAATGAGCGGCGGGTGTAGTGTCTTTAACATTGGGCATGCCAGTTTGACACTGAAAACATATATTTTTAGAACAGCTTTACATAGATCACTGCGGTGGCAATACCACATGTGCGATTCCTTGTCCATTTATACATAGACACTATCAATTATTGGTCACAGCTTACTGGAGTCTTCACCCTTAGTTTGTGATTTTTTTTTTCCTAAGATGCTAACCTAGCAATTTGATTTTTAGGACCTTACTGTGGAAAGTATTCAGACCCCATCACTAAATAAATAGTTTGTTTTGTTCTTAATTTATACCATTTTGCCATCCACCTACACACAAAATCTCATAATGACAAAGTGAAAATCAATTTTTCGAAATGTGCGCTAATTTGTTCAAAATAAAAATCTGAAATAATACTATTATTTGAAATAATAAAAATGTACATAAGTATTCAGACCCTTTGCCATGACGCTTCATATTAGGCTCACATGTATTGTGTTTGTTGATTTTGCTTGAGGTATCTCTATAACTTTATTGGAGATGTATTGGAGATTAGAGTCTCTAGAAAATAATTCCTGAAGCATTGAAAATTCCCAGGAGCACAGTGTATAATTTTATTATTTTGATGTACTGCTAAGTGGTATAATATTAAATGGTATTATAGTTTTTAAGGACTATCTTACCCTAGGTAAATATGGTGCCAATAAAAAAGTCAAAAATGTAATTGTCAGCTTGATCAAAAAAGAAATTGTAATCAATATATATACATTTTCTTAAACAGTGTGTTTAGGATTGGCTTAACTTTGAGTGGCCCAGCCAAAGCCTGGACTTGACCCCATTGAACATCAGTGTGGAGACCTGAGTGACCATGAACAAATGTGTTTCTAGGTTTGGCTGTGCAAGTCACATCCAAATGTTATGTATATGTGCATATTCCTTAGGTCTATATTTTGAGAAAATTAAATATGAATGTTGCTAGTTTAGCCCAGTCATTTCATTACTTATTTTTTATGGTAATTTTACTCTGATGAAATGCTGCATTCAACTACTTGATGCAATAAATTCATGCTTTATATTGGGTACATGGTAAAGGATGTCTCTACCACAAATACACACTGCTATTTATAACATTTGACTTCTGTTAAAGTAATTGAGAAGTCATGAATATCCACCTGTCAAACTATGTAGGATCTCTGTGCCAACAGTCTTTGAAAAGTGAGTCTCGTAAAGAGATTTTAACTCTTTAAGGGGCAATGTTATATTCTGAGACGGGGATGAATATCGACAAATTCATAGGGCACACGGTATAATGCAATGTTAAACTCCTTAGCATTACCCAATGTTGTTGATAACCAGTTAAAGTATTTTTTTGCGTTTGAAAAAAAGGGCAGTCATTATTTGTAGATATTTTCATTGTATTTTTGCCTCTTACTGAGTGACTGACTGACTGACTGACTACCCATTGTTAAAAAGCGTAGTGGTTAAGGACGCGGACTGCCATGCAGTCGACTGGTGTTCAATCCTCGCCACGGACAAACAAACTATGCATTAGGATTTGTTCAGGAAAGACTAACACTTCGCTGGCTACAAGCTTCAGTAGCTACGTTATAGTAAGCCTAAAATAAAACTGTTTCCGGTTATGTTGCAACTAATTCTGGTGGATTACGTACGCATCCGTGCATCGTTTCTGGGGTAATATAAATCACAACCCCTTGCGCAGTAAAAGAGGAGGGGTTTCCACAATTCTCTCATCTTCTCACTTGATGAAAAAGTCAGTTATCGTCACCTATATTGATAGTTATTGTGTCAATGTCATTAACGTTGTCACACCATGAAATGATATAGCTTTGGCAGTGTAAAGTTCATCTTCAGTCTCGCTAGAAACTGCTCAATTCTTATGACTATTCCAATTAGTAAGTTAGTAGATACTAGTAAGCCTATTACTGGCTAATAAGCTGTTAAAACAGCCAGTGGCAAAAGCCATACAGTTCATACATGCTATTTGTGGTGGAAGTAAACTTAATAAGGAACGTTAGTCAGTTTAACACAATGCTTAATGGTGTCTAGCTAAATATTCAAACTTGGCGTGATGTTAATGCGTGAGAAACTTATCTAATGTTGAGACGCAATTTTATGACAAGGTAGTATGTCCCAGTCCGCCCCAATACTGGCATACTAGCTTATTATATACAAAACAGAACTTCACCATCATCTGCGAAGTACGTTCTTGTAATTTGTAATATGCAATTTGAGATTCAGCCATTGCTTTCAATTTACATAGTAGTTCACATAGCGTAGTGGTTGGCTATTAAACTGTCATTGTTTTCCAAAGAAAACAGCCATGTAGTGATTCTAAAGAGACGAACCCGCCATGTTTCAACAAATTGGTTTAACAATGGAGAAGTTTACCGACACTCTGCACACATACAGCTTAGTGGTCGAGTGGTTAAAGACACAGCCTGTCACATAGGAGACCACGGTTTGAATCCAGCATAAGTCCATTCATCCTTTCTAATCGCGGGCTGGCCAGACTAGGCTTGCCTGGTTCCTTTTTTTCTGTTTTAGATGTTCAGGAATGGCCTGGAGTGTCTCCTAATCCAAAATAAGAACCACCCCCATTCTTTAAATTCAACTTTCCCAGGGCATTTATATGCATATTAATTGGCTTCCACACGTTTTTCATTCCCAAAAAAAGCTGTCCTGGGTTCTGAATTTTTAATTCACCTTTGTTTCCATCTCCTCCAATACCTGCTAAAGGTTTCATGCTTCATCGCTGTCAAATTATCTGATTCTTAGAGTCTGTGTCATTCAATTTCTATTTTCTTCAAACTCTTGTAGCTATCCCTTTCAGTTTGCTTTTCAGTCTGTCTTATTACACTCTTATGTATTTTAAATTGTCTCCAGGTTCACAATCTCGCAATTTCTGTGTGTCTGTTTAGAACCTGCCCAAAGGAGCTGAAAATCTTGGCTCCATCAGACTCACCTATATTTCCAAGGTAAAGCTGTTCAGTAAAGCTGTCCAGTACCATTGTTGAATTATATACTGTCTGACAGAGACAGACACAGCAAACCGCACGCAGGCTTACTGTCTTTCTCCATATCTATTGCTGTCATCTAGGTGAGCGATGCAACCAAGCTGCGGCCAAAGGCGGAGTTCTGCTTCGGTAAGTCCTAACACTTTGGTACAATGATCTGTGTAACAGACTAAATGTCTGTTACACATTATTGATGAGTGTTTGTGTTTGACTTTTTTTTTGTAAAAAAATAAAGTAAAAGCATGTTTTATGCTTAGTGACAAATAAAACAATGTACCACACTATTGATAATCATTTCTTGGCATCATGGCTTCTTCAAATCTTGCTGTCAAATTCGGTGCTTCATGAATTTGGTCTGCACCTCAACACACTATCGTTGGTCTTGGAGCACTTGTGTATTTAGTCATTCACTTTCCTTGTTGTGACCGTACCTTTTTGCTATAGTTATTTTTTTTTTTACTGCAATGTTTCACCTACCGATAGAATCCCATCTCTGTTAATGTGGCCAGTATTTTATTTAAGATCTTTTCATTCCTTTTGGAAGGATCCAATCATTTGAGTACCACCATTTGTAACCCCACCAGCTGACCTAGTTGAAATCAAATAAAGGCTTGCTATCCCTGTTGCTCGGACGAAGCAGACCTATTCATGGCCCTGTGGTGAAAAAAGAGCCATAACACTTGGCCGGTTGTAGGTATTGCACTGTTTGTGGGGGCTGTGTTGGAGGAAAGGTGGCTTGTAGCGAGGAGACCCCTGACCTTAAGCTATTGTTCATCAGAGGAGACCGGATACAAACTGTAGGAGGCTTTGTTAACCCCTCCTCAGGGGACTCAAACAAGAAACCAGGGCCTCTTAAAGTG
>JACXGI010010562.1:0-27322 GCA_016801175.1 Esox masquinongy
CAGATTTTCCTATTATTTCCCAGGAACGCAACGAAGAAATGCTTGTGACCACTCCAGCCAACCCAAATGTTGACAGAATGACTAAGCTATTCAGCTAGACAGTTTGTTGATGACCAGATACTCTGCCAAGTGTTTACACACACTCCTCTACTCCTACCTCCTCCTGCAGTTCTAGCCCGTTTTTAGACTCATCATCTCTTCATCGCATCATTTACGCATGACATTACTCAACAAGGAGGAACCTGACTGATGCACACCAATGTTTGCCTCATGTCCTGTTTACATTTAGAAGGTTTCTGGGATTTTCCGGATGTTTCCAGGTAATGCCACTGATCCAGACAAACATGTAAGCATATATTATGAGTGAGCCTCGGCGCAGGTTTGATTCTGGGCCACGGCTTTTCGTTTGCTGTCTAAAGTTTACAGTTGGAAGGTTTCTAAGTCGCCGGATGCTGTGAAGTGTTTACACACACTCCTACTCCCTGTCTACCTCCTCCTGCAGGTCCAGCCCTTATGATATCAGCTTTATACCAGAAACTACACACTCACATCATTTACACATGCCATTAGTTAGCGAGGAGCGAGCCCTGACCTAACACACGTACACAAATGTTTGCCTGATATCTAACATTTACTGTCAGAAGGTTTCTTTAGTTTCCCAAATGTCAGAAGTTTCCGTTTTCCAGCTGCTGATCTCGTCATACAATAGTCCCCGTATTAAATCCAGGAGTCGGCATGGAATTGCAGTCCACTTTGACATTTCCCCTACCTGTTTTGTCTTTCCAACGAAAAGGCGAAACAGGTAGGGGAATACAGTTGATTTGCATTGTAGACATTAAACTACTAACATATTTTTCAGTAATTGTAAGACGTTCCTGTAATTTCAGTGTTACTCATGGGGCATTTTGGGAAAACATTTGGTGGGTGGGTAAAGATTCTCTAGCTCGGTGACAATAATTTAAGGCGTGCCTGGTGAGACTATTCCCGCCGCACCCATGAGTGGGAAGGCCGTACCACCAGTTACCCTGTTATTCTGCAGGGCGGGAATCTTGAAAATCCTGTGTATAATTCCAAGTTAAGCACCGCGTGGCACTGTTTTTATTGTTTATATAGAAATATTTCAGGCACGTCTTGTAAGACGTTGAATTGGTGGGAAAACGTTAGTGGAAGTGCTGTGACAATTTGCGGTACGTGTTAGTAGTCCTCAGTTTCTAAACGGGGAAAGATGGGAGTGACGCCGAGTCTCAGACCAACACTGGTTCAATGGCTTACCCTTTGTATCTTCCCTGTCCAAGAAAATACATCATCTAGTGCAGACGCAGTAGCAGAACCCCTATATTCAAAGCTCTATGTAGTAATGTGGACCTCCCACACTGCAAGAAATATATGTCTCATCAAATAATTTTATCTTCTTTTCAGGTTAAAAATCTTACCGTCCTTAAAATAAGGTAGATTTTTCTTAACAGGCTAAAGCAGCATTAGATAATACTGCTTGGTTTTAGAAAATATGCCTTGAATATCAAGTAATTTGTCTTGTTCCATTGGCAGATTATTTCACTTATTTCAAGCAAATATCTCCTCGAATGGAGGGACATTTTCTTTTATTAAAGACATTTTTTTGCAGTGCAGCTTCTATTCTTGATACTGGAAAACTGCAAAACAAGTCTTTCAACAAGAAAAGGAACCAGACAAGCCTAGTTCTGCCAGCCCACCATTAGAAGGGATGAATGCTGTTGCCCAGGCTGGATTGGATCCGCGGTTTACAATGAGACAGACTGTGTCTTTAACCAGAACGCTATTTACACAGCGGGTGTGGGTGCACGTGATACCTGTGTAGAGATGTGGTGTCTGTTTACTTCCATTGTCAAACCAATTAGGTGAAACTCCACGATTCCCTACATTAGGTAACATCCAAACCAACAACAGGTATAACAGGGTCTCTACACTACATTCAACACGTTAAATTAGAAAGAGATTACTGTAGATGGCTAGCTAATAGCTATACAGTACCTATAATGAAAATAATGACTCCAGTCACCCCATGACTGGTTTGTTTCTTTAGAAAACAGTGACAGTTGAATAGAGACCAATATCCTTGTTGGTGAAGTACGTCCATCGCAATATAGCCTTCAGCAGTTTTATGTTAGGCTTACTATAATGTAGCTACTGAAGCTTGTAGCCAGCGATGTTCTAGTCCATCCTGAACAAACCCTAATTTGTCTGGCCCGGGGCAAGGATTGAACCCCAGTTGCCTACGTGACAGTCCACATCCCTAACCACTACACTGTCTAGCAATGGGTCAGTCAGTCAGTCGGTCATATTTAAAACAAGATAAATATACTTGATAAGACGTACTTTTTGCAGTGCAAGTCTTGTGTTGTACAGATGACTGTCCTAGCTGTACGTGAACTGTTCGAAAAGACAGAGCTGTGCCTTGGACCCGTCAACGCTCCCTTCAAAGACCCGTAGTGATGAGTCACATCTGGCTCTTTTCTGTGTCAGGTCAGGATGATATGCATCCTGTTGACAGTCTCCTGATGTGCACACCTGAGGTAGTCCTGGTGTGATAAAACTAGGGTCTGTCGACTGTAGGACTTCTTGGATTGGTCATGGTGTCATGAATGCCGGACGCACCTGACCTCATTCCTGTGACAAAAGATTACCAATGCAGAATGTCACTAAAGAGCATGAATATCCAGAAACTGAATGCATTACCGTTATTTTGTCTTTTACAAATTATGTATATACAGACCATACTATACAGCAAACTAACAAATCACTGGAAATGCAAAGCAATTTCTAAAATGTATTTTACAGATATATTGTGCACTATACAATGCGGTATAGCATTTAAGCTTACCTAATGCAACTGTTGACAATTCTTACTATTGATGCCTCAGCTGATCTGCTGAAACTGGCATGGCTCCGCAGCATAGCCTCTCTCATGGAAAGGCTGTGACTGACGAAATGGTCAACAATTGTGGCACAGATTTCCTCTAAAGCTATAGTTCTTTGTTTTTCACTTTGAGCTACTCCGCCACCATCCATCTGAGCCTACAGTTGTGCTCATAAGTTTGCATACCCTGGCAGAAATTGTGAAATTATGGCATTGACTTTGAAAATATGACTGATCATGCAAAACATATTTTATTTAAGGATAGTGATCATATGAAGCCATTTATTATCACATAGTTGTTTGGCTCCTTTTTAAATCATAATGATAACAGAAATCACCCAAATGGCCCTGATCAAAAGTTTATATACCCTTGAATGTTTGGCCTTGTTACAGACACCCAAGGTGACACACACAGGTGAAAATGGCAATTAAAGGTGAATTTCCCACACCTGTGGCTTTTGAAATTGCAATTAGTGTCTGTGTATAAATAGTCAATGAGTTTGTTAGCTCACACATGAATGCACTCAGCAGGCTAGATACTGAGCCATGGGGAGGAGAAAAGAGCTGTCAAAAGACCCGCGTAACAAGGTAATGGAACTTTATAAAGATGGAAAAGGATATAAAAAGATATCCAAAGTCTTGCAAATGCCAGTTAGTACTGTTCAATCACTTATTAAGAAGTGGAAAATTCGGGGATCTCTTGATACCAAGGTCAGGTAGACCAAGAAAGATTTCAGCCAAAACTGCCAGAAGAATTGTTTGGGATATAAAGAAAAACCCACAGGTAACCTCAGGAGAAATACAGGCTGCTCTGGAAAAAGACGGTGTGGTTGATTCAAGGAGCACAATACAACAACACTTAAACAAAAATTAGCTGCATGGTCGAGTTGCCAGAATGAAGCCTTTACTGCGCCAATGCCACTGAAAAGCCTGGTTACAATATGCCTGACAACACCTTGACACATCTCACAGCTTCTGGCACATTGTAATTTGGAGTGACAAGATCAAACTAGAGCTTTATGGTCACAACCATAAGCGCTATGTTTGGAAGGGGTCAGCAAGGCCTATAGTGAACAGGATACCATCCCCACTGTGAAGCATGGTGGTGGCTCACTGATGTTTTGGGGGGGTGTGAGCTCTAAAGTCATGGGAAATCTTGTGAAAATTGATGGCAAGATGAATGCAGCATGTTATCAGAAAATACTGGCAGACAATTTGCATTCTTTTGCACGAAAGCTGCACATGGGATGCTCTAGAACTTTCCAGCACGACAATGATCCTATGCACAAGGCCAAGTTGACCATCCAGTGGTTACAACAGAAAAAGGTGAATGTTCTGGAGTGGCCATCACAGTCTCCTGACCTTAATATCATCGAGCCACTCTGGGGAGATCTCAAACGTGCGGTTCATACAAGACGACTTGTCATCCAAAGACTTTGCATGACCTGGAGACATTTTACCAAGACGAATGGGCAGCTATGCAAGAATTCGGGGCCTCATAGACAACTATTACAAAACACTGCACACTGTCATTGATGCTAAAGGGGGCAATACACAGTATAAGAAACTAAGGGTATGCAGACATTTGAACAGGGATCTGTTAAGTTTTTTTTTTGTTGCCATGTTTTGTTTTATGGTTGTGCCATTCTGTTATTACCTACAGTTGAATGTGAATCCCATAAGAAATAAAATATGTGTTTTTCCTGCTCACTCATGTGTTCTTTACATATGGTACATATATTACCAATTCTCCAAGGTTATGCAAACTTTTGAGCACAACTGTATCTTCTCTGACCTTGTTTCGTTCTTGCTAACAGCAACTCATAGGTAACCTCTCATGCACGAATAACATTTTATTGCTGATTGAAGAATTGTTTGTAAACTTGAAGAAGAGGTTCACATTCAAGGAAGTAATTTGTATCAGAGACCAAATGTTTTAAATTTGTTTGACATTATTTACTCAACAGAGTTTTACATTTTAGTGGAGAGTTGTGTTTACTGTTTCGCAGAAATGTGCTTAGCATGACATTGTGTGTGAAAGCAATGAAAAAGGACTGTTTGGCAAACAAAGAGCACTGCTGTACTCATTCAGTTGAAACGGGAGTAAACTTGGCTCCAGTTTCAAAAAAAAAATCTTTGAAATCAAGAACTGTTACGACAGGGTATTGGTGTATTCTTTATTAAAGTTGCCTTACTGTACCTGAGAGAAAGTTGGTTTGACTGTTTAAGTTTCTCTGAGGCACAAAGACCAATCCCCAACTTCTTATCTAGTCATCCCACACATTTCAAAGATGAGGCTGGTACATAATCAAAAACAATTATTCCCAGACTTTCCATGAGATGCATGAGTTACATGCCATGACGAGGCCCACCTCTATCTCATGACATGTGCTCCCTCCGGCTAGTGTTCGACGTTTTGAGATCAACAACCGCTAGTAAGAAAAACACAACAATATAATAGCATGCCTGTTCAGCAAAGATCATCTTCATCTCTATTTGAATACACAGTCATCTTTTAAGGCTGACTAATAGGTTTCAGGAAGTACAATAAAAAGAAACGGAGACTGATCATGAAAGATATCATGTTATGTAATTACTGTAGCTAAATATATAATCAGAATACAATGGCTGAGAGTATAATTATCACACTAACTCCTCAGTAAAGGCATATGTCAGCCCTCTTGGAGTTTGCCAAAAGGCACCTAATGGACTCTCCGACCATTGCTGTGGTTGCAATATGCACATTGTCTCCCAGCTCGGCCCTGGAAGACTGGAACTCCTTTAGAGATGCCATCAGCCTCTTGACGGCCTCCCTGACTAGAGCCCTTCTCACTCACCCGGATGACACATTTTTGAGGACAACCTGTTCTAGACCGATTTGCCGTTGTGCCGTATTCTCCATTTCTTAAATTGTACCCTGGGGGACGTTCAATGCCTTGGATATGTTCTTAACCTGAAATCATGTGAAACCCCTTAATTGCCCACAGATGGACTCCATTCAACTGTTTACTTGACTTCCAAAGAAAATCGGTTATACCACAACTCATTCAGGTATGTCATAACAAAGGGGGCATATTTTCTCTTCTATATTTGTAACAAGGTATTTTGCTGATTTTATTTCTCACTTTGACAATATGGACTTCATTGTGCTTAAACTCCTGACTGAATCCTTTTTGATTTAATGCTGTAACAATAACCCAAGGGAGTTCTGTACTTATGAGAGCCACTGTATGAAGTAGTCATTTGTTGAATTATACTAGCCTCATGTAAAACCATTTCTGAATTATTGTAACAGACTGGGAAAATGGGAAATCAAATGGAAAGCTGATTCTCCGATGTAAGATTTACCATACGCTGCATTTCAGAGAGCGCATTGTTAGAGACAGATGGGGCTTATTTGCAGAAAGCAGCATCTTTGTCAGATAATATAAGAAAAAACAAGCTAATGAATGCAATTCCAGCACAATTCCAACTGCCACCACCCTCGGGTTAAGTGCAACACTTTTCAACAGGACGGGCTTCTCACCCAGGATGACCCAGCCGATGAATGCCCGCAAAGCGTACAAGTTCATACTCTTTCCATACACTTTTGCTGAACAGGTCGGAGTCAAGAGGACGTCAGTTGATATTACTTTCTGAGTAATAGACGGCACCCAGACTGACATAGAAACACCATCCCGAGTGTTGTATGCGAACAGAGCGGCCTTGCCCTCGATTTGTTTAATACGCGTGAAGATACTGTTGAATGTGATGGCGGCAGGTGGAACGCAGAGTTCTGCAGAATCACCATGTTGGCATGTGCACAGGCTACATGAGGGGGCCTTCGAGGATCAGAGGCCCATCGGTGATTGTTGAATACTCATTTAAAGAACAGCACATTTAACAATGCTAATGACACTTAAACTGTCCCAACTCACCACGCTTTTTTTAGCAAAGTTGTATTACCAGTCAAGCGAGACAAAAATTCATGGCGTGCATTTAACTTGTTGCACTATATCACTTACTGTGTATGTACATGGCCTTTTCTTAGATTGTTCGGTTGCTTCGTTGCATTTCATGCTTCGGCGTTGTGTTTGTCGCTGGCTCAAATGAATGATTTTGATCATGTATTGGTAATTAGGGTCTTTCCCAACATGCATCCCTGGTTATTTCTTACTGGCGTAAAAAGACGTTCTAGAATAATTCCGTTGGCATGTGAACAATATTGTCTTTACGCAGTGTCGCTAAATGAGGCCCCAGGATTTTGGGGAGTTTTCTGTCTCTTCCTCCCCAGCGCCTTCTTCCCTCTCTCACCAACACTGCCTTCCCCTCTTCCTCTTCTTCTCCCTCACATCCTACCAGCCTTGTCCCTCCTACTCGTTCTACTCAGCTCCTCTCACCCCTGTCCCCCCTTTCCCTTGTAATCTTCCATCTACACCGAGTGATGTGGCCCCTGGTGCTCCCGGGCGGGGCCCCTAAATCACCTCTCCAAGGTCGGAGCAGCGCGGCGGCGTCCTTATAATTACCACTGAGGGTAATTAGTTTCCACAGCCCAAGGTCTCCCGTGCGCCTCCACACGCACCTTTTACTCTGTGGCCCGCGCGCTCCCTCTACCCTCCCACCACGTGTGGAGAGATGAAGCCCTGCCCTCAGCGAGCCCAACAGGGACCCGCCACCGATGGTAATGTCTCTATTCTCAGCGGCGTGCGTGCGTGCGTGCGTACCTGGGACTGTGTCCACGGAACATAATGATGTCTTTTCATTTTTAAGTAGCACAATGTCAGCCGACGACAGGAGAAATTCATTAGCCTTCACACAGTTAATGAAAGTCAAAGATTAAGTCAACCGTTCGTGAGGGAGAATTATTACTCCGGGGCTGACAGCAGAGGCCATCATTAATACATTGCTTTCTCTCTTGTATTGTTAATCTCCCACATGTGGATATCCGGTTCCTGATCAGGCCGCCTCTGTCTTCCTCGCATACACCCCGGGTAGACGTCCTAAATCAGATACGCCCGTTGCCATTAACAGTTCCACAACCACAGTCCCAGTCTGTGGCGGAATGCTAACATACACGCATACGGTGTTTATGGCTGTGAGAATCCCAGCACACACGTTTCAGTGCCGGTGCATTGTGACAACTCCCTGCCCATAACACACCGTTCTATAGATAGAGCACCGCTGAGTTGCTATCCAGCCGGGTAGCTTCTCTCTCTATCACTCCCTGGAGTTTTACCTCCACCATAAGGCTGCACGTCTCCACTGAAATAACCTGTCCCGACATACCTGTCACTGCAGACACAAACAGAGGCCTGCAGTGTGCCTACCTCAGCGCATTCCACCACCTCCTCCCTCCCTATCTCGTTCTCCCTCCCCCATCGCATCCTTGTTCTCCCAGCCTCCCGGGCACACTCTCCTCCTCTCTCTGTCCCTCCCTCCCCTACACCCACCCTCGCACCCCCGCCCAGCTCCTGTTGTAGATCTCCAGCCATCCTCGGCATCCCGCGTCCCATCTGCCCTTCTGTTCACCTCGTCAGAGCGGAAACAAGGCCGTGCATCATCGTTCACCCCCGCCACCCAAAAAAAAGGAGCGCCGAGCAAAACAACCTTTCTCAGCCATCCTGCCACCCGCTAATGTTCACGGCCATCTGTGGCTAATGCCATCAGCTCTAATGTCACCTCCTAAGGCTCTCCTCGTATCTGCACAAGCAGAAGGCATTATTTACTCCTCCCCTCCATCTTTCCTTTCACTCTCTCTCTCTTTCTCTCCGGCACTATTTTCTCGGGTTCATTTTCCTTAACGACTGCGCCACACCTCGTAACGATACCGTGATTAGGTGGCAAAGTCTTCCGATAAACAAACTTTGTTAAGGAGTTGCTTGTATTGACTCCCTGCTACCGACCTCGGGGCCTTTGACGCTGTCAGACCTGGACGGAGAGAATTGATTGCCGGGGCGACGGGCTGTCTGCTGATCAATCGTTGTCATCCCCGATGGACATGATGGCTTCAGGTTAACGCCGAATCTAGTGGAAAGTGGAAGGAGGCTTTCGTTTTATTGTGGAAGGTTGGTCAGCGTTGGCGTCAACACCGTAGCCCAGGGCCGGCGTTTGCCCATGGAAATGAATTCAATATTTGTAATAAACATATGTGCACACATCATAGCTTTTACAGCCATCGTGAGGAAAGTATTGAAATTCAAAATCTCAACACCTAACTCTTTACCTGACCCTTAACCCATCTCTGCTTTGACCGTGATCCTAACCGTTAGCGTAACATTTACTCTCAACCTAACTGTAAACACAAAAATCCCCATGTTGTACTTTTCCTGTGGTATTTCACAAGGATTTGAAAATACGGACACACTGTATGTGTCTTGTAACCCCCGGAGACCAAAGGCCTGTAAACAAACACCACACGAGGGAAAGATCATTAGTGCCACCATACCCAAATCAAAGAAGTCCTTGAGCATAACAGCACCCATTAATGTGGCAATAGTTCTCTAATCAACATCAAACCATTGCAAGAGAACAAAAGGTTTGCAGAATCAAACTGTTAAATTTCATCCATCATAAAAGGACCTCCTAAAAAGTTCTACATAGAAAGATTTGACAGAGTTCTTAAATCAGAATCCAAGGTTCTTTAATCTCATCCAAAGAAATAAAAGGTTAGATTCAGAACCACTCTTCTAAGAATGTACTTCTGGGTTTTGATGCAGGCAGAACAGTAGATATTGAGGGATTTTTACAAGCGGCTCAATGGTGGCTGCATTAGCTACATCAAAGTGTATGTGGCTATAATTATCTATCGTACCGAGGGCCATAGCGAGAGGGGACTCTTAATGGACAGAGGGGGTCCGCTAACAGAGAGAGGGAGAGTTTGATGAACCTCAGGCACACTTAGAGATGGTGTGGCCCCTGCCTGCCAGTACAATGCCAAGGCCAAGTCCTCATCAGAGCAATGCGTCACGATAGCTGGCAGTCAGCCAGCATACGTGTCCAGCTTAGTCAGGCAAAACACCTGCGTGTCAATAGAACACAAAGATTTCAATAGAGAATGAATTACAGCGTTTTACTACTGGTGCTTTTCCAGGATAGTGGCGTTTTTGAGTTTGATAGAAACATTTTTGAATTATGTTTATTAATGTGGTAATTAAGGATATTAAGCGCTTATAATTAGCTAGTCTCTATGAATCTCATATTTAACACTAAGATCAAAAGATCTTAACAGTCTATGTACAAACCATTTAATGCACTTAATTTGAACTTACACAAACTACTACTTTGTCTTGCTGCTCATGGACAAAAAAACAAAACGGGAAATAATTATTAAGCCGACTTCAAAACACGTGTCTCTGTGTGTGGCTTTCACAATGTGTTTGCTCGTCACCCGTGAAACTGAGGTAGTGTTGTATACACAGGAAGCATTCAGACTAACCAGAGCCTTGCAGGTGTGTGGTTTTCCACGTACCTGGTGATATAAATCTCACCGGCAGCTCGTCAAGTAAATAATAGTTTCCAGTGAATATGTTGTCTCCTATTTCCACCAGCAGAAGGACCAACCACACAGTGTGATTTACCGGGGAAGCTGGTCCGGTGTAATCGGCAACTAGTAAGATCGATCAGTTACGGTGCATTTGTCTCAAACCCACAATACCTGATCATTTTTTGTAAACAATCATTTTCAGTGTCACTGACAGAACAAAGTCAGCGAGGCCGGACTATCCGAGACAGTTTTAACCATGCGTTGACCCCCACGCGACCTCTTATAGACCACGGCACTGCCCGATCCACACACGGCAATCTTATTGCGGAATCAATATCATTGCCCGAAATTATATTGTGAGTCATGATCATTGTCCAAACCGACGTCTTTTAAATTGATTTTCTCATTTGTGGTCATGGACACATTTGTCCTGGTGTGGGTTACGACGTGGGACCGTAATCATCACACCCTTTTGCTGCGTCAGTAGCAGACCATTCAACTGATGGGAAACAGCACGTAACATGATTTTCATTAAAAGCACTGACCTGTCCTGACCTGTGTGGGTTTTAGCTGTGTTTAACGTTTGGATGTCAGATGGGGGAAGATAACCAAATGTGGTGGCATTGGCTAATTCATTACTAGCTGAATGAATAATAGTCTGGTGACTCAACAGCTACCATACGTATTCATCCTGACACAACTCCAGACAACCGCTGTGGTTACAATGCCTGCTAACTGTGTTCTTACGTTTGCAATAAGAGTCCACTCAGAAAGATGGCCACTATTTCTGTCCTGGCCAGTGTTTTCTTTGTTTTACTAAACATGCAGTTGTCTTTTAAATGTTTGGGACTGTTTTGTTCTATCGGTGTATCAGTGTTTTGTCATTTGCCGTGCTCCGTGTTTTTAATGGACCCCAGGAATTGTTGCTAATGGGAGCTAAAGAGGATCCATATGAAAACAGAACACATTCAACATGACCGCCAGTGATTATCAACACCTATTTGTATTTACTCTTGGTGGCTGGCATCGCCACAGCTGCCTGTGAACATGTCCCCCATACTCAGGCTGGGGCCAATTAACTATATCTGCTTTACACAAGAAGAATCCCCACCCACCAATCCCATGGCTGGTCCAGTGTTCCCTCATATCAAGCTCTGTTTACAACTGTCACACGGACAGGTTAAAGTGCGTGATGTTGACCACCGCTTTGGGGATTTCTAAACAGAGCACACCGAGGGGTTGAATGGATTGTTGCGGAGGCACACATTTAGATAACCGGGCAAACTTTTGTACAGTGAACATCGCATTAGTGTTTTGCAGTGATCCGTTCATGCGGACAATCAATTTATAGCGTTGTTTGATATTCTAATTCTGTAGACTGCTACCGGTCAATATTATCCATAGCGCTGGCGCTAATTATCCAGGCTAGCGTAGCTGCCATAGTGTTAATTGAATGATGTAGAAAACTAAGCGTCCGTAATCCCCTTAGAGCTCTGAACTAGTGTGCTGATTGAATACAAGCCGGCCATCCAACCAGTGCTGTACAGCGGCCTGCGACTCCAGGACAACCCACGGACAGTGTGATGTGCGGACGTGATGACCACTGAGCTGACGCTCCACAAGCTGCAGTGACTGGTGGGTTTCTCAGCATCTGCCGTCCAGCTGTCTGTCAGCATTCCTTTGTTCTATTCACGTCTGCCTTCTTCGTGTGTCCCCCCCTCCCTTTCTCGCTATCTCTCTTTCCATCTCTCTCACTCTGTTTCTATCTCCCTCTTTTTCTCTCCCCATCTCTCTCTCTCTCTCTCTCTCTCTTCCTGTCTCTCTCACACACTCTCTCCCTCTCTCCCTTTGTCTCTATCTCTCGCTGTATCTCTCTCCCTTTCCCTCTCTATATACTGTACATATTGTACATACAGTATGTACAATACATACTGTATGTACATCTCTATATACTGTACATATTGTACATGCATACCGTATGTACAATATGTACAGCATATAGAGATACTGTATGTACAATATGTACAATATGTATCTCTCTCCCTTTCCCTCTCTATATACTGTACATATTGTACATACAGTATCTCTATATACTGTACATTTTGTACATACAGTATCTCTATATACTGTACATATTGTACATACAGTATCTCTATATACTGTACATATTGTACATACAGTATCTCTCTACCTCTCTTTTCTACCTACCCTTTTCCTGCAGTTTTTTGGCCTAGCATTTCTCACTGACCTTGGACACCGACCAAGCTGCAGCAATTATTTATTCCGCCATTAATTTCAGTTCATTTTGATTAATTAATTTTTATTATTACCCCATAACTGTTTGGAGTGTTTTGCAGTCCGCTGAGCAACACTGACCTTCCAAGGATGCAGAGCCGCTCAACGACATAACCGCCTATGTATTGTAATATTTTACAGTAGGCAATAATGTAGAGGGAAATATTGTTCAGCCTGCCTTTATAGAAACACAGTAAATGAAGTAAAGCTCTCTGCAAGGACTAACACATCCCAGTAATTGGAAAACATGATTAATTAAGACAAAACACTGGGGTGGCAGTTGACAGCGCGCGTTTCCAAAACCCTGTCGTAACAAAGGCCCAGTGGGGAACTCACATACCTTTAGCATTAGCACATATATTAGCATCATCGCCACTCGTTTGGTCCTCAGGATCCAGCTAAATATCAGCTCCCAGACAACGGTACAGCATCAGATATGAAAGCAGCATTATGCCCTACCATCAGGGCTTACAAGCCACGTCTCTTCATAGCAAACCTCCGTCTCCCCTCTTATCCCACTGTCTCTTAGATTGTGTTTTCCTCTGACAGTTGAGATAGCAGCCAGATTACACCAGTAGATAACAGCTGTGCTTTCTATTTTGCCACTCAGTGTAATAGCATTTACTGAAGTTTTCCTTCACCCAGCCCCTACAAGGAGAAGATAATCCTCTCAAAGTGATGATTCCTCCCTCCTAGGAAAACGTTGGAGCTTCACCCACACCTGTGAGCGGGCAAACACAAGCGCGCACAATCTGACACACTGAGACACACATAAACATACACCTACACACAGACACACACACACAATAGCACACACACACGCGCATCCACACATAAACGCACACACACACACACACACACCATAGAATAGACCTGTGTTAATGGCTGTGCAGCGGGCATGTGCTAAGCTGTGCCTGGGTTATTGCGAGGGGATGCCGTGGTGCTGATGGGAGACCTGTGTTAATAGACCTGTGTTAATGGCTGTGCAGCGGGCATGCGCTAACCTGTGCCTGGGTTATTGCGAGGGGATGCCGCGGTGCTGATGGGAGACCTGTGTTAATAGACCTGTGTTAATGGCTGTGCAGCGGGCATGTGCTAAGCTGTGCCTGGGTCATTGCGAGGGGATGCCGCGGTGCTGATGGGAGGACGAGGGGTAAGAGACCTGGCACCATTTCATGGGCCACTGCAGTTGACCCAATTAGACTGGAGCCAGTCTTACGAGGTGTGTGTGTGTGTGTGTTTGCGTATGTGTGTATTTGTGCACAAAACTATTTACGGCTTCAGCAACATCCAAGCAACCTGTCGGTCATAGTATAATATGGGCTGACCGTTGCCATAGGGGGTGATTTTATAGTCGTATCATCTATTTTTCTGGACAGATGTCTACTACACATCTCTCTGTTCTGTGCTCGCATGTAGATTTTTGTGCATGTTCGTTCGCCACCGTGTGTGTGTATGTGTGTGTGCGCGTGTGCGTGTGTGTGTATACTGTTGACATATTCCAACACCTCAGCAGGTGATCTAAAACTGGCCCAGAGATGTTTTGCCAATAAAAGTGTTCTCACTTTGATAAATTTGTTTGAATGTTTTTGTGCATGTGAGCCATCAAAAGGAATCAAAGTGTTGAATTAATCATCTTTGAACTAACTATTTTCTTCAAGTCAGCTGTTTGTTGTTGTAACGTGGTAATTCTGAGCATTAGCATCTGTAGAGAGTGATTTGACTTGCCTTATGGATCTTATTTAAAGCATTGGCCATAGCATTTGGCCAGTAAAGGAAAGGTGGTTGGTTCTAATCCCTGAGCCAACAATGTGATAAAACCCTACCGTCTGTCCCTGAGCAAGGCAGTTAACTAAATGCTCCCAGGTCATTGCTGCTAGTAAGAATGGGTTCTTAGCACAGTAAAAAAAAAAAAAGAAAAGAAAATCCAGGTCTGTACTGATTGTTGTCATTGGGCTACTGAGTTACAGTCTTTAATCCTGACTTTGAACTTTTCAGGGAAAAGTGTCTATAGAAATTCATATAAGCCTGACGTTAGCCCCGCTTATTATCTTGCATTTTAGAAACCAAGCTTTGCACGGTTATTTAAATGACGTCAGTCCAATTCAGAAACGGCAGTAAGTACGGTGGTTCTATTTTCCATCTTCAAATGTCATTCCACCTGTCAGCGATGGCTTTTCTCATCCTCTGTCTTTTTCTTAAGACCAGATTAAACAAGTTAATTCATCATTGTACATCGATCATTTTAAATCATGGAGGGTACATACTCATGCGATTACGGTGTATGGTCGGATTGGAGTGTAGGTTGGTTCAAAGCTATAATCTTAGAATCTGCTTTGTTCAGTGGAGGAAAATGGAGGGGAAGCGACTCTGATAGATGAGAATATGACAAAGCGCTGACTGAATGTGGAGTTCCATATTACAAGGTAACAAGCTAAGAGACCAAAGCAAAACACAGGTTAACCATGAACTCCCAACTCAACCCCAACCAATAAATCAACGGAGACTCACACCGATTGGCCCAGGCAAAAAAAAAAAAAAAGGTTTGATATAAAGTAAAGAATGGGGTGTTAGTGGCGTTCTGTTGTTTCTGAGTTTGTACCTACGGTTTTTGTGAAAAACTCAAAAAATTTAAGAAAATTGCTTCCTGAATTGAAGTGGTGTTGAAGTATGAAGTATTTTTTTTTTGTTTCTTTTCTGTTCTTTAGAATGACAGGGTAAGTAATTGGATCTTGGATCTGACAACCCTGCAGCTGTGATAACAAGGTGGTTTAATAAAATGGCAGCTTCCCGTCCCAGTGCTCCTCCATACAAACCCTTATCTCAATCAGTTTTCGTCGACGTTGTGTTGTGTTTCGGCACGCAGCGTGGGCTGTTTCAGTGCTGCGGCGCTCCTCGCCATCTCCATTTCGGCGTTTCAACGGCCTAATGTGAAAGGCTCACTGCCTATAAACAAATTCCAAATTTAACCGCTAAGTGCTTCTCCATTAGGAAGTGATTCAACTGTTTATTTTATACATTTTTCTAAATCAGCCATTTCTGCATGTTCAGGCCCAGTCAACCTCTGATTCCCCTGCTTATCCTGTCCTCCCTGTCAGCTTCTCCGTGTCCTATCTTCCACCATCCCCAAATGGTTTGTCCCTCGTTGAGATAATGAGGCCTCTGTAAAATGGTTTTGTGACAGAGACAGCTAATGACTAATGGCCGTGCATGTGTCAAACCGTTAGCTAGGTACCGTTCTGGGTGGCCGTTGGGGGAGGGTCAGGTTGTCACCCTCTTCTAGTCACCATGGTCTCATCTGGTTTGTTGTGCTTGTGTGGGTTGGGGGGGGTGGTTTATTTTCTGCATCTGTGAGCTGGCGTTTGATGGAGACGCTGGCTAGTGGGATGGGATCAGCTGAGAAGCTTTGTTCACTTGGACCTCAGTAGTCTCGCCGTGTCTCTCTCTCTCTCTCTCTCTCTCTCTCTCTCTCTCTCTAACTGTCTTTTCAGCTATCCCTCTGTCTATCTCTTTGGCTCTCTTTCTCTTCATCCCTCTCTGTTACTCTTTTTTTCTCCTTGTCCCAATATGTCTCTCTCATTTCTCCTATCCCCAGCTTTCTCCATAACTACGCCTCTATGCAATTAAGTGGACTCTAATTGGGAGTGGCTGTCTCCGGAGCATAAAGCTATTTATTATCTCTCCCCGTTCCACCCAGATTTCTTCATCATGTTCACAATCTCACCTGGGATCTAGAGAGCCCTTCAGGACGCTCAGCACACACACACACATACACACACACACACACACACACAGCCCTGTGTCGAGAGAGAGAGACTTGTCTTGGAGCTGAGATGACGGCTCATTTCAGAGCGTTAATACAGGACCGTGAGGGACATGCAGAGACGACGCCCAGCCGTGGCATCAGATCTCCTCATCCCGGCCTCATCCCAGTCCCGCTCGGAGCCAAGTGCTCTGTTTGCTACTCTGCTGTTGCACCTGTACAGTGGAGGCCTCGGCTGCACATGAACGACGGCCCCACAATGTATTGTGATTTCTCCCGTGATGACTGCGGATTCGGTGCTCATGAGGGGATCACAAAAGATCACTGATTGGTTAAGGTACATAGATGGCTCGCAGGTCGTAGGTGTTCGTCAGTGCCGCACAAAGGTGTTTGATACTGACTATGCATAGATAAGTGTTTCAGACTCTAATTTGCCTGGTATTGTGCGAAGCAACGCAGACAAAATCCGATTAACAATTGCAGGGCTATTGAAATAATCAGAACAAATATCTAGAATCAGTAGTCATTGTGGTTCGTTGTGATTACCTGACTGTGCTGAGGTGAATGACAACCAAATAGAAGGGTAATTTGTTATTAAGTGTAAAAGAAAGAAACAGGTAAGAGTGAAGTGTCATCTGAAATGGCGTTTTATCCCGATACTTAAATGGGCTTAAATGGGCTTTGAGCGCTAATGTGAATCTGATTCCAATGGCTCCGAGTAATAGCTGCAATTTGAATGTAATGTTCCGGTCTTTTATATGTGATTAGCTTTTGTGTGCTGCCGTTTCTCCCAGGTGTCTATCAATTTCTCTTTCAATTCTTTCTTTCATTTCTTCCTGCCCAACCCCAGGAAGTCAAAAAGTCTCATTCCATCAAGCTGAATGTTCTCACAGTCTACAGTACCAGCTGAACCTTGCTCTATAATACAATCTGAATGTATATAGGATATCGCCCTTCTAATTGAAGAGACAGAGGGGGGAGAGCAAGGACGAGAGAGAAGAGAAAGCAAGTAACGAAACTGAGACGGAGCTTCTCTTACACAAATCAAATTATAATATCTGAATGTGTTATTTTGATTAGGGTCCATCTACAATGTCATGCCTGGAAGTCCACAGACTACAGCCAGTTTCCAATAACGTATTTGGTTCCTTATCAGCTGACCACAAACTTACTAGTGACGGCAAGGTTGAAACCTTTAGGGCATTTCAAAAGCAACAAACAGTTGTACTTTGTGAATTATGCTGTGGTAGACCACACATAGTGACAATGTACATAACATCTACTGAAGTCGATACACGCCGATGTTCAATGCACTAAGTGGTGAGGGTATAAGGTGCAGGGATATGAACTGTAAGAGTACATTTTACACGTTAACTTAAAGCAGATGTGTGTGTGATTTTAACTTCCGTCTGGATTATAAATGAGTCTATTTAGATAACAGGCAATGAGAAGAGCCGAGCTTTGTTTGTAGTATAGTGCAGGTCTTGGCAGACGTAAATAGTTCGAAGGTGGCTTGATGTGGTGAGCATAGTCTTTTTGTGTCCCTCTGGGGAAGAAGGCCAATTACTGAAGGCCATAGCGTGAGGAAAGAAACTGTGTAAGTGGCAAAAAATGTTTTCTCATGATTGACCTGTGCTGCCTGGCTGCCCAGAGGACAAATTTATTTAAAGTGGATGATTGGCATGGGAGGGGTCAGATTGAGTGATGTGCGAATCATGAAGGATTAGTTCTTTTTGAACAAATCTTTTCAGTGAAGTGGGTGTACTGAATCACTGCTCTAGAAGATTCATTCAAGTGAATCAATTTTGCGCAAAAGATTCACAGAGCTTAAGGCTGCTGTAGAGTCGGAATCAAAACTGTTTCATCACCAATGCTTAACACTTGTCAGACGTCACAATCCCCTGAATAACTATAATTTTAAAAATAATTGTGGAAACAAATATGTATGCCTCCTCTTAGAGGTCTTCATCGGATCCGAAATGTAGCCCTACATCCGAGCCAAACTGTATCCCTGTACTCCTATCCAAATCACCCATGGGATCCGACAGCTAATGTTTACTTTTCACTTGCAAATACATGGTTTAGCCTGTTTCATTTTTCAGAAAGTCTCTCATTTAAAACATAGAAACCATTGGCCTGTTGTAAGAACGCACTATGCATCTCTCGCCAGAATGCGCTGTCTTCCCCTTTTTTTTATTTATTTGTTAAATACAGTGGGCTGCTTGAGAACATCCGTTACGTGGCCGGTGCACAACTATAAGTCTATAACAGTGCATGTGGGATGTCTCATAGTAGTTTAGAATAATTACATGAACTGCACTCCAGAGCCGCGGAGCTTCTGAAACTAATTGTATCGTCACCTCTCACCAGGGGCATTTCTGGGATTTTTTTAAATGGGGGGGGGGCAGAGAGGGAACTAGGCACCAGTCAGGGGTGGTCATGTAAAATCAACAAATTGTGTCACAGATAACATAGAAAATGCTTAAACTGTGCTTAAACTACCATGCCTTTTATTGAATACTTAACTTATATCTGTCCATAATCTGTTAAGCAAATCAAGTTGTAAATAAAGTTGTACACTCGCTAATATTTAAGTCAGATGCAGGTTAACTTCAGTGTATACTCACTGTCTAGCATCAAGTAATTATTCACACTTAAAAAGATGCATCAATAAAATTATACTGCTACCGACCTCCTCATAATCAAATTACTGATCTGATTTTGATGTGTTTAGAAGCAATGATTTGGGAACATGGAAACCAACAATGTCTCACCAATTCAAATCAGATATAAAATACGTAGATGATCTCTTTGAAACATACAGGGGTTCACAGTAGTGGATGTCAGAAACTTGAATCAATTAATAAATTAGATTTTCTATGGTGGTTGTATTAGTTCTATTTGCCACATATGTTTAAATTAAATGCTTTGTGTTTTACAATGAAGATGCACGTATTCACATAAAAGTGCTAATGCTATAGATGTCTTGAACAAATAACAATCATTATCTTTTAGAACTGTAGTTCTGTACAAATCTAGTGTTTTTTTTGAACACAGCACAATAAAATGTCATGCTGCTCAGGCTCAGAACAGCTGTAGTCTACATTTTTGTGCTGGCTATCAAATATACACATCCTCCAAATGTTTTATATTTTCTTACAGTTTGGGTGTTTTACACCACTTCATCTTTTATGCCCTCTTTAAAGTGTTTTATACAATAGCAGACACATACACTATACAGTGGTTTCAGCAAAACCGCTATATGGTGGTTTTTAAAAGAAACTTTGGATATCCTGTTTGCTTTTCATGTTCTAGATAGCAAACCAAATTCTATTAACATATTTAAGTTTTTGAACTTTTTTAAATGGCTCTCAATTAAGCATCCACAACTACATCTTTTGCCAATTCTGTAACCGGTGGTGTTCCAGTGGTAAGAACCAGAGTGCCTCCGGGTCTGCAGGAAACACATATGAATGGTTATGATATGATCGCACTGGTTTTTCATTGCAGCCTAAGGTGTGCATGCTCCTCAACTACAGAAACAAAACATACACTGTGAATTAGATAACTTGTTCATAGAGGCCTAATTCATTTGTTTGTGATATTATTTTCTGTAGACTAAATAATTTGGTGACAAAACTTAACACGGTTAATTCCGTAACATTCCCATTTCTGTGAGTCCTAGGCTGGAAACATTAAACAGAGTGCTATTATAGTAAACAATACGATCCCAACGTAAGATAGAGGTGGAATTAAGAGCTTGGACAAATACATTCATTATATCAATCAGTGATTCAAATGATACAAATCTTTTAAAATAACTGTAATGAATGATTCTGTTCACTTTAGTGATTTGGAATGCCCATCACTAAAATTATCAAGAGCCGAACATCTGGACTGTACTGCCTGTTTAAAAGCGGCCAAGGTCGTACGCCACGTGATATCGACACCTGAGATCACGGGAGAATCTCAATATCTGTGTTAGAGATACATACCTCTTCTCGCCAACTTCTCAAAAACCCATTAGTAGATATGGCCAGGGGGCAGGACTTAAGGGAGCAGTTTGTAATTGAGATCTTCCCATTACAGTCACTGTGTGGTACAGTGGTGGGTTTTCTTGCTGCCACTATGAAAATGTTGACTTTCATGTGTCGGTCTGATGTTCGCAGTCACTCATTCTGTAGCCACAACGCCTGCATTCAATTACACATGTACAGTTGTGCTCAAAAGTTTGCATACCATTGGAGAATTTGTAATATATGTACCATTGGTAAAGAAAACATGAGTGAGCAGGCAAAACACATGCCTTTTATTACTTAAGGGATTCACATTCAACTGTAGGTCACAACAGAATGGCGCAATCATAAAACAAAACATGGCAACAAAGAAAAAAATTAATTGACCCCTGTTCAAAAGTTTGCATACCCTTAGCTCTTAATACTGTGTATTGCCCCCTTTAGCATCAATGACAGCATGCAGTCTTTTGTAATAGTTGTCTATGAGGCCCTGAATTATTGCAGGTGATATAGCTGCCCATTCATCATGGCAAAATGCCTCCAGGTCATGCAAAGTCTTTGGTCGTCTTGCATGAACTGCACGTTTGAGATCTCCCCAGAGTGTCTCGATGATATTAAGGTCAGGAGACTGTGATGGCCACTCCAGAACCTTCACCTTTTTCTGCTGTAACCACTGGAGGGTCAACTTGGCCTTGTGCTTAGGGGTCACTGTCGTGCTGGAAAGTGTCACATGCGCAGCTTTCGTGCAGAAGAATGCAAATTGTCTGCCAGTATTTTCTGATAACATGCTGCATTCATCTTGCCATCAATTTTCGCAAGATTCCCCGTGCCTTTGGAGCTCAAACACCCCCAAAACATCAGTGAGCCACCACAATGCCTCACATTGGGGATGGTATTCTGTTCATCACAGGCCTTGTTGACCCCTCTCCAAACATAACACTTATGGTTGTGACCATAAAGCTCTATTTTTGTCTCGTCACTCCAAATTACAGTGTGCCAGAAGCTGTGAGGTGTGTCAAGGTGTTGTCAGGCATATTGTAACCAGGCTCTTTTGTGGCATTGGCGCAGTAAAGGCTTCATTCTGGCAACTCGACCATGCAGCTCATTTTTGTTCAAGTAGCGTTGTATTTTGCTCCTTGAATCAACTGCACTGTCTTTTTCCAGAGCAGCCTGTATTTTTCTTGAGGTTACCTGTGGGTTTTTCTTTGTATCCCGAACATTTCTTCTGGCAGTTTTGCCTGAAATCTTTCTTGGTCTACCTGACCTTGGTATCAAGAGATCCCCGAATTTTCCACTTCTTAATTAGTGATTGAACAGTACTGACTGGCATTTGCAAGGCATTCTTTTCATATCCTTTTCCATCTTTATAAAGTTCCACTACCTTGTTACGCAGGTCTTTTGACAGTTCTTTTCTGCTCCCCATGGCTCAGTATCTAGCCTGCTCAGTGCATCCACGTGAGAGCTAACAAACTCATTGACTATTGATACACAGACACTTATTGCAATTTAAAAAGCCACAGGTGTGAGAAATTCACCTTTAATTGCCATTTTCACCTGTGTGTGTCACCTTGTGTGTCTGTAAAAAGGCCAAACATTCAAGGGTATGTAAACTTTTGATCAGGGCCAGTTGGGTGATTTCTGTTATCATTATGATTTAAAAAGGAGCCAAACAACTATGTGATAATAAATGGCTTCATATGATCACTATCCTTAAATAAAATGTTTTTTTTTACATGATCAGTCATATTTACAAAATCAATGCCAAAATTTCACATTTTCTGCCAGGGTATGCAAACTAAAGAGCCCAACTGTATACTGATCTTAATTTTCTTTCATGATAAAATCATCTTAGTGAAAGCATTGTTTATGTAAATAACCCACATATGGATGAGATGAAAGAGGACATTCTCTACCATTATAACCTTGGGATCTTAACTCACGACCTGCCAAAAATGTTTGGGGATGTCAAGGTTAATTGATTGATTCATTAGGCTACTTGTAAGATTGGATTGATAAACGGATCAGTTAACGGTATTTACTACATTCAATATTGCTAAGCTTTTCTGTGTTTATTACACTTTGTTCATTTACCACACAGAAATCGTATCACAGAATTTCAGTTCTGTAGCTCAGTGGAGATGTGTATGCAATGTCATTTGTATTTAAATGGTGCAGTAACGCAGAACAGTTGCAACTTGGATTGAATCGATCTCCAAATCTGTGCCCAGACTGTAGCCTTTATCTTTCAACTTTTGAATTCTGCCCCAGGACATCAGCATTTAGTTTAACATCTATACTGGCTGCTCTCATGTCCATAGTTTGCCTGTGTGGGGGGCAGTCCTTGGAGAATGAAGTCCTTCATAGAGTATATTGCTGGAGAGCTGGGTCTGGAGAATGCCAAGTCCGAGTATCCCAACATCTGCGCTGGAACTGACCGCTTCACCATGTACAAGATTGGCCCTGTGCTCTCCGTCAGCATACATGAGGGAATAAACACAGTACTACTATGTGTGTGACTCACCCCCTCCCAAATGCCTCCCTTTGTCAACCCCTCTCCACCCCCCATTTTAATGCTGTGGTGTCCAATTCATAGTTCTCGTCGCAGCAACTTCCATCGTTGCTTCATGAGACGTAGATGGCAAGGTTGCTTCATACTTTGAGTGACCCAGCTGCTCTGCGATTTCCAGAACAATGTATTGTATTCCCATACACTATATAGTCAATAGGGTTCCATTTGGGATGAATATTCTGCTAACTAGAGTGTTTGTAAAATGATAGAGTGTGTAGCGACTTGGTGTACGCATCAGGCTAGGTTTTTTGGTTTAAAGGTGCACGATGCAACTTTAACGCCACTGTAATGCCACCTATCTGCAGTGAGTTGAATATAGGTTCTACAGCTCCATTAGAATCTGACACTATCATTACTAACTATGAGCATACTGACCGGTCTGAAGCAGTTTCACCTCCAACAGTCAATGCAGGAGCAATGACTTTCGTTTTAACCCCATTTGAAACAGACTTTCATTTCAAATGGGTTTAAAGTTGATGGGTCCTTTCCATAACTATGGAACACAGAATGAACACACAATAAAGTAAACAGCTGAACCAATCAAAACGTCACCTGTGCTGTCTATTGCATTAGATGCTTTGCCATTATTTCAGAGACTCCTTGATCGCTTTACAGCGAACATGAAACCATAATGACCAGTTTGCAATATAATTGCTTCTTCCGAGCAATATTCGCTTATGCATTAGCTTTGGTCAAACAACCCACAATGCATGTTTGTTTTTCTTAACATTTTGCAGAGAACACCAGGTTGTAACACCATTTTCCTGCAAGAAACGGAATCAAGGAGTGTCACCTCGGACACAATTTAGCTAGCTAACATTAGCTTATTGTCTTGACCAAAGACTTTGGAGAAACATTCCTAAAACGTATCTGCGCTCATAAAAATAATGTAAACAAGAACACTGAATGATTTTCTACGCGGTATACTGCAATTGTTTCTCCGTCATCATCATTCTAGAAACTTACAGATAGCTTTCCTTGACTATCCAGCCAACTTGTTATATGAGGCGAAGCACAGACCTGGATGAACGGGTTGGCCGAAGAACTACTGCAGTGCAGCAAGGGCCTGGGCCAATTTAACACGGTTATAGGCAACACCATGTGCACCTTTGACTTCTATGAAGGTGGGTGAGGCCTTCTGCCCTACTTGAGAATGTTGCTCTTCGTCTGTGAGCCTTCCTTTTGTGTGTTGATGTGTTAGCACGGTGCCAGATCTGTTTGTGTTCTCACCAACTCCGTTGTCATGGTCAAGCTATATGTTTTTGTGACATAAAATAGTGGGGAATGGTGGCACAAACAAACTGACACTCGTGTTATGTTGATGTGCACTACTAGCGTGAGCGATTAGTAGCTACTTTTTAATTTTATGTGCCCAGGCCAAGCATGTCTGGATAGGGCTTTCTGCTCCTCCACAGAGAAGGATAAGCAGGAGTACCTGACCAAGGCATACAAGTTAGTGTCAGAAGCAGACATCAGGCCTAAAACATGTTTAATCGTATACAATTTAAAGATCAATAACAGAATATATATTTTAGATGGGTTTCATTAACTTCTTGTCAAGGACCTGCATTGAAATGTTTTGGCAGGAGCATGCAAACAGGTTGAGTCCAGAAACATGTTGGTAAATGATTTGTCTGGTCCTAGATCTGTTTGGGCTGCTGTGCCAACCTCCGGTCTCATTTTTGACATGCCAGTGAGTGACAAGGAGTAAATAATCAATCTCTGTTTCATGTCTGTGTCCCTCTCAAGCGGCTGTGGTGTGTGTGTGACATTACTGGAACACCAGAAAGGTGACCAGCTGAACAGTGAAGTTCTCCACAGCTACCAACTGTCCTCAAATCCTCAGATACCGGTTGGCCACCTCATCAAGAAGAGGCTCCAAGCCTCAGGCTCTTACAAAAGCTAGTCTTTTGTGTTATGGTCATGGAGCAGAGCCTCTCGCCATAAGTGGAATTCAGGGCTGAATCAACTGATTCTGTATCGCACTTACCATGTACCATATACACACTTACCATGTACCATATAGAATACAATAAACAATTATATATATATTTTTTTCTAAAATCTGTTTACGATCTATCTGTTAGTGTTTGATTGTATATGCATCCTTTCTTGTTCTTCTGTAGTTAAGGGTTTCCATTAACAGCCTACTTTAGGGTAATGTAATAGGGACAACCAAGGGGCACACCGCGTGTTACCAAATTGGAATGGTAATTATGAGGATCACCAAGAAACGGAAGTCTTTTTGCCTGAGCACTTTTTATTTTATTTTAAACAAACAAACCAATGCTAGGTTGACTGTGACGGATGTTATTCCATATGTTTGCCTGCATTGTGTGAGATGAGAAAATATATGCAGGTAGTCTGCTTGATCTGGTTTGAAGCGGAAGACTTTTAAGATGGTTTAAATTTACCCATATGCATTTTTGACCTATTTGGGGTTTTTTTTGGTAAGAAGCAAGATGTAAGTGTTGAAGATGTTGAATAATATTTTCTGCATTTTTACTGTACTGTAACTTGCTAGTTACAGTACAAACACTTAAAAGCACTGCTTTATATAGAAGCAATAATCACACATTCCTTATATATTTTCCTGTTACTTAGAAAATGTATAACATGGTGCTACTAATGTTACCTAATGAACAATAAAACAATTAAAATACTGCAAATATTCCAGTGTGATAAAAAAAAAAAATTCTATCATCTACATAAGGCAACAGAGGCCTAAAATGTCCCCAGGGGGAATTCTGGATAAAAATGAGCGCAGCACGTGATGATGATCAATGTTTTCCTTTTTGGCTCTCTGAAACCATTCAAAAAGTCTGGCCAGCAAGGTACTCAATCAACTCTAATAATAAATACTGCTGGCTAAAATAACAATCTTTATCATGTGAATAATCTGTGATTAGAATAAATCACAGGCACAGTTAAAAACATGACCTCCACCTCCTCTTCGGTTTTAACATGTATGACACATAGGCCAAGCTATCATCCTTAAGTTTTTTTATATTTTTAAATGGCTCTCAATTAAGCATCCACAACTACATCTTTTGCCAATTCTGTAACCGGTGGTGTTCCATTGGTAAGAACCAGAGTGCCTCCGGGTCTGCAGGAAACACGTATGAATGGTTATGATATGATCGCACTGGGTTTTCATTGCAGCCTAAGATGTGCATGCTGTTTACCTACAGAAACCAAACATGCATGGTGAATATTATTTCCTGCAGACTGTATAATTTGGTGAAACAATTAACAAGGTTAATTTGTTCCTAGGTTGGAAACATTAAACAGAGTGCTATTATAGTAAACAATAAGGTCCAACCATGAGATGAGATGGAATGAAGAGCTTGGGAAAAAAAGATTCATTCAATGAATCAGTGATTCAAATGATCCGAATCTTTAAAAGACCTGTATTGAATGATTATTTTCACTTTGGTGATTCGGAATGCCCATCACTAGTCAGATTGTTTCCTTTCTATCTGTAAATGCAGTATAACTAGGCGATAATTTTATAGTCTGATCTAACTAGGCAGTATGTATAGCCTGGTGTAACTAGGCAGTATATTATAGTCTGGTCTAACTAAGCAGTATATTATAGTCTGGTGTAACTAGGCAGTATTTTCAGCTTGGTCTAATTAGGCAGTATATCATAGTCTTTACTTACTAGGCAGTATATTATAGTCTGGTCTAACTAGGCAGTATTTATTTATAGCCTGATGTAACTAGGCAGTATATTATACTCTGGTCTTACTAGGCAGTATATTAGAGTCTGGTCTTACTAGGCAGTATATTAGAGTCTGGTCTTACCATGCAGTATATTAGAGTCTGGTCTTACTAGGCAGTATATTAGAGTCTGGTCTTACTAGGCAGCATATTAGAGTCTGGTCTTACCATGCAGTATATTAGAGTCTGGTCTTACCATGTAGTATATTAGAGTCTGACCTTACCATGTAGTATATTAGAGTCTGGTCTTACTAGGCAGTAATATACTGTCTGGTCTTGCCATGCAGTATATTAGAGTCTGGCCTAGAGTCTGGTCTTACTAGGCAGTATATTAAAGTCTGGTCTTACTAGGCAGTATATTAGAGTCTGGCCTTACTAGGCAGTATATTAGAGTCTGGTCTTGCCATGCAGTATATTAGAGTTTGGTCTTACTAGGCAGTATATTAGAGTCTGGTCTTACCATGCAGTATTTTAGAGTCTGGTCTTACTAGGCAGTATATTAGAGTCTGGTCTTACCATGCAGTATTTTAGAGTCTGGTCTTACTAGGCAGTATATTGGAGTCTGGCCTTACTAGGCAGTATATTAGAGTCTTGCCAT
>JACXGI010010563.1:0-21638 GCA_016801175.1 Esox masquinongy
TAGTTCTCATTCTCCTTGATGTTAAACTTGTAAGGAAAGTAGCCTTTTTTCGAATCCTTAAAACCCATAGCACGTGGCAAGGCCGCCAGCTTCATCGGTAGGAAGCAATGACTATCAATGTATCTCTGGTTGAATGTGCTATCTGTAAAAATCATGAGCTTGCTACCATTAGCAATAAGTGTCGTGCCAATACCATTGTCAGCAAGGTACTGAATCAAGATGTAACCATCGAAACCTTTAGAGTTGTGTGCTATGAATGTGTAGTCATTATATTTCGGTTGCCTAAACTTTTGGAAAAAAGCAGTGACATAACCATCTCCGGCTGAACACCACGTCTCGTTATCAAAGCTTATTGCGCACACAAAATTTGCAGTGTGTACACCGTTCACAGGATTGGCAATGGTCTCAAAATCATAAAATATGTAGCGCACACTGGGGTCCTCAGGCTTAGACAGTTTTATGAAACACTGATGGTTCGTTTCAACTGCCAGATCCATGTTACAACTAGGACACATGTTAGCCGTGCACTTGTGTGCTTTATAGTTGGTAATACTAACGTTGTAGTGACGGCTGCAATAGACACAGTATTTCTTCTGGTCACACTTGCTAACCCAACGACCCACACTTTTGTGTTGCTTCAAGCGTTTATGCTGTCTATAACAAAAGTCAGAATAACATATCCGCTTACAGTCTTGGCACTGCTTTGTGTTACGGGGTTGGGTATGATAATCTTCATGAAGACAGACACTACAGCTATGTTTACAGCCATGATCACCACGGGTGTTAAAACCTGTATAACACCACTCACAAATATATGACACACCCAGAAAACCCTTCAGATTCACGATGCCAAAGAAATGGTTATCGTGTAAGTACATAAAGACGGTTCTAGGGTGGGTGGCCTCGCTGTTTTGAAACTTGGTAAAGTGTCCATCCCGTGTTCGATGAAAGACAAATATTTTACACCCAGTCATTTTTTCAAACCGAACAATATCTGTGAATGCCACACAATCATCTAACGCTAAACCAGATCCCGTATGTAACTCATGACGACTAACCAGGGCCTCAGCATGTGTACTGTGGGTTCAACATACCCATCAAACAAACCGAAAAACATGTAGAATCATTATTCACAGCCACATGTAAATGCCTTCTTTTTTTATTGATAATCTGCTCTATCAACAGTGTTTGAGCTTTAAGGCGCGAGGCACCACCCTCATGGTTGTTGACAATTTGTACCACCAGCTCTAGTGATTCATCAATCATAATCCCAGCATTACTCTGCATAACACTTTCAAGTAAATTACCAAACGTGCGTTCATTATATTCATCCGCTCTCATGGTCACATGTACGGGGGATATCAGAGATTCACCAATCAACTCAATCTGCAAATGATCACCAGGCCCGTGTACAAAGTCTGAAGCTCTAACAATCAAACTATCCAAGCCTGCCACAATGATTGCATAGAATGTGCCAAAATCCCCAACTTCACCAGTATTTTGTAAATTTAACAACTGTCGTAATTCAACGTTGTCAAACGCATTACGTTGTATAACTCTAACATTGCCATCATTGTAATGAGTTTGCATCAGAGAGCTCGGAGGAGAGTCAACTAGATCATGTGAAAAACTGGGGCTACTAAGCTCGGGTAACAATCCTTGCATCTGAGGATTATTGTGTGCATCGCTGTGTAACAAAATATCATCCAGCTGATTAGAATTTTGGGGTGGGTTATGTTGATTATGTGTAGATGTTGTTGGTTGTTCCGTGTCTGGTCTGTTGTTAGCATTATCTTTCGCCTTTTCACTAGCTTAACGTGAATAACGATCCACTTACAGGTTAAAATATTCTAACTCAAACATACATTTACATACATCACAATTTTGATGAGTTGACGGTAAAATATGTATTACCTTCAGCTTTCAAGCGTGAAAGAAAACAATGAAACAAAAATCCCCTGACGCTGTGCAGCCACGAGTTGGGGTGTCCGTAACTGAAGCCATTATGGTGATGTACTCTGTATCATCACCCGGGCTTCCTCAATCTGTTGTTTGGTAAATAGAGTACAAAGGTTCAGCTGTATGCATATTGTCGTAAGTGTTAATAACATTTTAGTACAAGACTAAAAATGTCTGTAAATAATTAGACTTACACAAAAAGTATCTGCTCAGGTTGTGTAAGATCACAACCGCCCAGTCCAACTGACACTGATGTTGGTCACTTGGTCTGAAATAAATACAAAGAGGGTTAACAAGTGTATACGGGTAATTAAAGTTGATTTACAATAATGTAAAAAGTCTACTTACCAAGATTTGAAGGCCCAAAAATGTGTTTACCAAACACGGCTCGGTTTAATTCTGCTCAACCTAAACCAGAGATTTAAACAGACCATATAAAAGACAGATAAAACCGCATGGATTGCTCAATCGTAAAATTGATTTACACATTCTTAAAAAATTCCAAAGTGTCGTTTGTTAGCGTTTGTATTTGCAACACAATTCAAATCAATTACTTCAAATAAAATAACTTGTACTTACAACCTAAACGGCATGCTCTGCACTTGAAACAACAGCTGACTTCTGTGGATGCAGCGGGGTTTAATAATGTCTTTACATTACAGCCGGGGCGCCTCCAGCAGGTCACGCCTCTTAACTTTGTCATCGGTTACATGTCATCGTTCTTCACGTTAGAACTATACCGGACACAATGATTAAAATTGTGTATAACGCTTAACTAGCTCGTTCAGATATTTTTTGATGTTTGACAAGCAAATATATTGATACTTCATGTCCGGTAGAAACGCCGTTCTCGTTAGTTATCGCGGCTCAGCCGTGACATCACGTCATTTAATTTGATCTATTAAAGACAAACTCATCCACTTACATATAAACGCTGGCTATTGTCACCATATCACCATTAATCTCTTCAACATTTAACAAACACAAGACCATAATACAACAATCAAAAATCGTTTTTCACGAGTTGGTCATTACGAGAATGCAGCACATCTTACCCGGAAGTCACAGCTTCTGCCCACACTAACACAGACCGGTATTCTCAAACTCGCAAATACTACAGTTTTTTAACCAACGTTGCCTGTTAAACATTTCTACCAATGTGAAGAAAACAATCTCATGTTGATCCCCGTTGTACAATTTCATAAGATGCCTTTACAAATGTTTTGATTACCTGAAATAACATATCTTTACCTGTCAGCGATTCACTGTTCATGCAAATTTATACGCTACCTTCCGGGTAACTTTGTAACGTTTTGCCATATAATGCAACTTAAAAGTTAATGCTGACTTAAAAAAACAATTTTTATTACAAAAATTACCATTGCTCATACATACACATGTACCAGAATCATTGTTTTTATTTTCAACTATATTCTGAACCCAAACCATGACTCAACCTATTCATAATGTGTGGTCGGCCTAGGCATTGCTTGTTCCTTCAAAAATAATAGCATTGCTTATGCGATGTTTACTGTAGTGCTGTGTGAAACCTTGTGTGAAACACAGGATGATTTCCAACCTACATATACTACAATTTGTACTAGTGGTTACAAGGGCAGATCTGATCATAAGGCCCATCTCTTAAAATAAAAAGTGGGCTGAAACTCTCCAAATCGTAAGTCCCGAACCCTTCTTTATATCTTACAAGTTTCCCACACAATTCCATGCTTGTGGAAAAACACCATGCTACATCCCCATTGTAAAACATGGAAGTTTATACCGGTTGTGTGACATTTGTTGCACCACTTGTCAGAACATAAAATTCCAGGGGGTTATAGCATTGCTGGACCCTGGCACCCCTTTTGTCAAACACCAAACATCTTGCCGCTGATATAACACTTATTTATTACCTTGGAATTTAACATTCCGGGAACCCTAAGACCCATTTGTTAAACATCAAACATAGCGCACCTGTTATACCACTCGTCCGGGGTGCTTATCAGTCGTTGTAAAACATCAAACATGGACACATCAATGCAATCATAAATCACAAAGTCACCGGACATGCATACGTCATTCCAGAAGTCCCGCCCTAACACACGTCATACAGGAAGTCCCGCCCAGCAAACCGGATGTCCCACCCACCTGTCACATCAATCTGGAAGCCCCGCCCACTAGGGTCATAAATCACCATTCTGACACAATATACCCTACATTTACTACTCCCCCCCAGACATGTTCTAAAACATCTCTTTTAGAAAAATTACATATAGGTTTTTTTTCTACAAACATAACTTATTTTGCATTTGACGAAAACAGACAGCTCTAAAGACAGTGTGTCTTGCTTGTCTACACTGGCTACTTGCCAACACATACTGAAATAGGAAAAACACAGTGTAGTGCCTTATGTCAGCTGCACCTACAAAACCCCAAAGAATAAAAAAAAAAAATACTTAATTAACTTAAGATCAGAAAAGAGGGCGATGGGCAAACAAACTGCCGAAATCTGTGTGTTGTGGATAGATTGTGCTCTAATAATATAATGCCAGTCCAGTTTTCTCAATGTTTAGATTTACTCTGGAGATACCTACATGGCTGAGTGGGAACTACTGTTGGGAAGACAAGTATGTGGGCTACTTCTCGTGGACTGAGACAGACCTGTGACGTACTACTGCTCCCAATACCCAATCTGGGAAGGACATGTGTTTTTACTATACTGTATCTTTGCTGCATGCAGGTAGGACACACATCTAAGCAAGGATCTCTCAGACATAGGGCCAACTTTAAACTAGCCAGCCCTCTGCTGCTGAGACACAAGCAGCAGAGCATTTGGTCCAATCGTTAAGTTTTGTATAGGTGGGGTGGAACTTTCTGGGCTATTGGATGCAGGCTTGCAAGTAACCCTGATGCAACAACAATATTGTTGAACAAACCAACTTCCCTAACAGCAAGACAGAGATTGGGGAGGCTCTGGCTTTTATAAACCTTAAAGCTGCAAATGGTTTTGAACTTCCATGCGTAGGTTTGCCTGTCATAGATTTTGAAATAGAAAGAGCCTAAATTGAGGAGTTAAGATAACTGTTAAAGATGTGTGCTCAAGTGTGTTCAACTAATTTCCTGATTCTGGGCATGAAAGTTATTAGTGCTTGTCGGGAGACCCAGTCTCAAAGCCAAGAGAGGCAGTGGTAAGAAATGGAGCGACCCTGACCTGGTAGACCAAGCTGACCTGGTAGACCAACACTGACCTGGTAGACCAACACTGACCTGGTAGACCAACTCTGACTATGCTTTTGCTGCTGCTGATGATGACTTTGGACAGACACAGAATATGTCTGTCCCATTCAAGATTCTGTTTTTAATCCCTGATTCAATCCCCTGTAATCTTGTACTGACGCAAGATTTACAGTTATGCTCAAAAGATTGCATACCCTTGGAGAATTGGAAATATTTGTACCATTTGTAAAGAAAACATGAGTGAGCAGGCAAAACACGTCATTTTTTTCTTATGGGATTCACATTCAACTGTAGGTCATAACAGAATTGCACAATCATAAAACAAAACATGGCAACAAAGAAAAAAATGAACTGACCCCTGTTTAAAAGTGTGTATACCCTTAGTTCTTAATACTGTGTATTGCCCCCTTTAGCATCAACGACAGCATGCTTTTGACAGCAGTCTTTCATAATAGTTGCCCTGAATTCTTGCAGGTGGTATAGCTGCCAATTCGTCTTGGCAAAATACCTCCAGGTCATTCAAAGTCTTTGGTCGTCTTGCATGAACCGCAAGACTTTACACTCCCCAGAGTGTCTTGAGGATATTAAGGTCAGGAGACTGTGATGGCCACTCCAGAACCTTCACCTTTTTCTGTTGTAACCACTAGAGAGTCAACTTGGCCTTGTGCTTAGGGTCATTTTCATGCTGGAAAGTCCAAGACCGTCCCATGCGCAGCTTTCGTGCAGAAGAATGCAAATTGCCTGCCAGTATTTTCTGATAATATGCTGCATTCATCTTGCCATCAATTTTCACAAGATTCCCAATGCCTTTAGAGCTCACACACCCCAAAAACATCAGTGAGGCACCACTATGCTTCACAGTGGGGATGGTATTCTGTTCACTATAGGCCTTGTTGACACCTCTCCAAACAAAGCGCTTATGGTTTGGATCATAAAGATCTATTTTGGTTTCGTCACTCTAAATTGCAGTGTGCCATAAGCAGTGAGGCGTGTCAAGGTGTTGTGGGGCATATTGTAGCCAAGCTTTTTTTGTGGCATTGGTGCAGTAAAGGCTTCTTTCTGCCAACATGACCATGCAGCTCATTTTTATTCAAGTATTGTCGTATTGTGCTCCTTGAAACAACCACACCATCTTTTTCCAGAGCAGCCCGTATTTCTCCTGAGGTTACCTGTGGATTTTTCTTTGTATCCTGAACAATTCTTCTGGCAGTTTTGGCTGAAATCTTTCTTGGTCTACCTGATCTTGGTATCAAGAGATCTCTGAATTTTCCACTTTTTAATAAGTGATTGAACAGTACTGACTGGCATTTGCAAGGCTTGGATATTTTTTTATATCCTTTTCCATCTTTATAAAGTTCCATTACCTTGTTACGCAGGTCTTTTTACAGTTCTTTTCTGCTCCCCATGGCTCAGTATCTAGCCTGCTCAGTGCCTCCACGTGAGAGCTAACAAACTCATTGACTATTTATACACAGACACTAATTGCAATTTAAAAAGCCACAGGTGTGGGAAATGAACTTTTAATTGCCATTTTCACCTGTGTGTGTCATCTTGTGTGTCTGTAACAAGGCCAAACATTCAAGGGTATGTCAACTTTTGATCAGAGCCATTTCGGTGATTTCTGTAATCATTATGATTTAAAAAGGAGCCAAACAACTATGTCATAATAAATGGCTTCATATGATCACTATCCTTAAATAAAAGACAGTTTTTTTTGCATGATCAGTCATATTTTCAAAATCAATGCCAAAATTTCACAATTTCTTCCAGGGTATGCAAACTTATGAGCACAACTGTATAAGGCTACACCATTAGTTACACTATGGCTTCACCCAACTCTGAAGATATTAGAATGGCTAGGTAATAAGGTCATGAAATGTGAATAGTCTGAAAAGATGACTTCACTTTGCGGAAGCCGTTTTTTAGAAAGTGCAATGAAATCTTGAGGTAGAGGATTGAGAAATTGCGAGGCAAGGGGAGATCCTGGAGCTGTCTTGATTTACAGACTGAACCTATGCAATCTGGCTAGTAAGATCATTTCAAAAACTAACAGAGGCCCAATGGCACTCTGACAAGCCAGTCATTTTTGTGGTGCCTGTTAAAAACCTGGACACTAGGCTGGTTGCCGCTTCCCTTGAATGCCACCTACCCAGTCCAAACCTTAAGTGAAAGTCACTGGAGGAGACCGTGTGGGCACATACAGGGTATAAAAGAACAGCTGTGGACCTCCAGCACAACCTGGCCTGTCTGAGCCACTAATATGAACCTCGGATGAGGTTGGAGTGAAGGCCTTGCCTCTATTTGCCTTAATTGCACATTTAGTATTGCCATTTGAACTGCATTTGCCTTCATTGCACATCTATATATTCCACTTGTAATATACATATGCTTAATACCAACCATGATTTCTCAAACCAAATTAAACTTGAGTAGATTTACAAGGATTCTGGATTGCCATTGTTAACTTCTAATTACGCATTACAGCGTCACCTGGTGCTATGGGACATTTCGCAGTCTGTAATTAGGAAAAGAGCATTTCTACATACCTTCATCTCTAACTTAACCCTATGATTAAATATACTATAAGTATGGCTTTGAAAATACACTTTCCTGGGTACTTTAAAATGGCCCACATGACAGTGGTTTTGTTAAGTACCAGTGTTTAATGAGATGTTATGAGGGGGCAACAGCCGCCACTCAGCCAGTGTCTTCAGCAAGAGCTATTTACTGCCATTTTGCTTTCCAATAGTGAGTAATATTAAAATCATTAGTATAACACTAAACAATGTTATTTTTAAGAAAGGGGAAATAGCAAAACGTATAGAAATACGAACAGACTTTACCAGACTTCACACCACACATACAAAAGGGTATTCTACTTCCTTATGTTCACATTTTATACTCTTTTAACTAGATCATGCTGTCTGTTGAAATATGCAGGTAGCCTAGTCTAGCCTGTATGCTGGATGAACCAGAAATGAAAACGACAGATCAAGACAGACTCAAAAAAAAATTCCCGTATGAGTTGATAGTATCGGCCCCATGCACATGCAACAAATTCACTTATTATATACAGCTCCTGAAAAAATTAAGAGACCACTGCACCTTTTTCTTTCCTTTCCAAAAAAGTTGAAAAGGAAAGTTTTGAGTGAGGAACAGAAGCGTTCAATTTGCAGTGGTCTCCTAAATTTAACACTTCTGTTCTTCACTCAAAACCTTCCTTTTCGCCTTTTTTGGAAAGGAAAGAAAAAGGTGCAGTGGTCTGTTACATTTTTCCAGAGCTGTATTTTTGGTAATTTCACATGATTTCATAAAATCGCAGGCAAGAAATGTCATAAGGAAATGTCTAATAACATCAGTATTAACACAAATGGAATGACATTCATGAAGTGAATATATAACTAAACATTCCCTGTTTCAATTTTGTAATAACTAATTCCACAACAACTATATTACCACGTAATAACATTGCAAGGTAATTAGGGCAAGTAATTACAGAGTGTTATGGTGGTACAATGGTTTTTGTCACATCTTTGGTGTTGAATACCATTCAGAATTGCCAACTGCCCCATGCAGAGACCTAGGCCTGACTGTGACTTGACTCACCATTTACTCGGTCTAGCAATTCCACTGATTCATTTCAACATTTTTCACACTCCCTAGGTGCTTTCAGGACTAATTTCCCTGCAATGAAACCATGTTATTAAAGTCCAGTTGGCTACATATAAAGGCTAAAAATAAAATAAAACAATGTGTACCATTGGACACCTAAAACACTCCTGCCAATCCCATCCTGTTCTCTGTGGTAGCTGCCTCAGTGTTAATTGGATGCTGTTGTTCATGTTCGCATAGCTGCAGAAATTGGTCGGTAAAGGGAGTTGTTTAGGTAATCAAATAGTCTGATAAGCCTCCCCTTTTTTGTATTAATTCCTCAGCAGAGGAACTCTGCACAAATTAGTTGACTTAATTCGCAAAATCGACTCAATTGAAAATGATTTGTCTCCCACAATCTTCAAGCTGAAGCTTTTTATTGTTTGATTCATCACAGTGACTTATAGATCCCTGAGTGATGTATGATACATGGTACATACTGTACAGTCACTGAAGACAAAACAGCCAGAGGGATTTGTTCCCTTAATTGCCAGCCAATTAATGAGCTGACCGAAACAGTGTCCCACAGCAGTTTCCGCTGCTTTGATCCTAAATTAGGACCACATTAAGTCATGCTTTAACTAAAATGTAACACATACTTTGGAAAATAAACATTTTCTGCAACATGTCACGCCGATGGCACATTGTTGCTTATTTCTTGTGGTGTGATGCAACCCATAATAAATTATAATTTTGTTTACAAGATGCTGTCAGACAGGGACTTTCTTTTTTTCAGATAATCTCATGAATTTGTTGATATTCCTTTAAAGATATGATGAAAGTAAAAGTCACTGGTACTACACGTTCCAGAGGCATAGTTTTTAGAGGATGTGGTTTATGTGGAAGACACTAATCGTGATGAAAATGTAATTTTTATAGTATATTTTTGTTCCATCTCCATCCTTTTTCCAATAATTCAGTGGCTATGCAAGCTAGTTCATCTCTGAGATATTGCTTCTGAGGCACTGTAGGAATACGATCTCTTTGAAACTAGTTCGAGACACTTTCATCTCAATTGTAAGTGTTATATTCTTTTATGCTTTACACAGTGTAATCCAGACCACTGGTAGCCTGACATTTCGGTTACTCAGAAACATTTTCTGATCTAACATCCGACTGTCTATTCTAGGATGAAGTAATGTCTTGGGGGGGCGGGGGGGTTGGGAAAACAAAAAGTGTTTAATAAATTACTGACTGAATAACTGTGTGGATACAATCGGTGAGATTTTGTCAGGGCAGCATCCTAGCATGGCTCTTTACCAAAGCCTAGTTCGCCCTGGGGCTAGTAAGAGGGCTGAATACCCTTGCTGAAAACCGCCTGTCTGTCTAGGTGGTGAAAGCACTCCTTCCCAATCAAGACAATAACAGTTGTACAGTGAGGTGCAAGGGAATTTAAAGTGGCACAGAAAACAAACAAAAATCCCCCTTTTTTGAGAGGGATTTTCACCAATTATTGCTTTGCGTAGAAGAAAATGGTACATTATTTGGTACCGTTTTAGTACAATACAATACTAATCTAATACTAATCACTTTAAATTATACACTAACGCGAGCCGCTTATTTAGCTTCGATTTTCATAATTTTAGTTGAGAGCATCAGGAAAGATGAGAAACCAGAATAAAGAGAATACACAAACAGCTTTGCATGAAACTGTGCCCAAAAACCAAACAAAAGGTGTCATATAAAAGGTAAAAAAATGGAATGAGGATTTTGCACTAAAGCTATTATTCATTTAAAAGCTATTATTCATTTAAGCTGGGTCTCTACCCTTTGAATGTGTTGACCTATTCTTTAATGAAATTGAAAAACAAGTTCAATAAAGGGCACATTCACAAATAGGGAGAGGAAAACAGTCAGGCAAATATACATCTCTTCTATATTCATCATGCTACCCTATATCCACCAATTTTTCACATTTATGTTTTTTTGTTGTTAAAATTATTGCATTCACAAAAGCACATCCCACCCAGCCATTCTGATTGTAATCACACTGACCATTCAGCTGGAATAAAGCTGGAAACCAATATATTTGGAGGAGAGTGCTTCTGCTACTAATTGGACAAATGTAGATTTTTAAATGCATTAAGGAGGACTACATGCTTCTTGCCAGAGATCAAATTTATTTTTGGAAATTGCAAAATATTACCTTTTCATTAACACTCAATAAAAATAAAGTTTCAGATGAATTTCATTTTTCTAAACTACATTACATTACTTAGGATTGGGACATTCTTTACTTGTTGCTATACCATCAAGACCATCTGTATGATTTATACCATAAAGACTACCCATACAATCTGTACCATAAAGACCATTTATATGATTTATACCATAAAGACCACCAATATGATCTGTACCATAAAGGCCATGCATATGATTTATTCCATAAAGAATACCCTTACAGTCTGTACCATAAAGACCATCCATATGATTTATACCATAACGACCAGAAATACGATCTGTATCATAAAGACCATCTATATAATTTATTCCATAAAGACTACCCTTACAATCTGTACCATAAATTCCATCTGTATGATTTATACTAAAAAGACTACCCTTACAATCTGTACCATAAATTCCATCTGTATGATTTATTCCATAAAGACTACCCTTACAATCTGTACCATAAAGACCATCTGTATGATTTATACCATAAAGACCAACAATACGATCTGCATCATAAAGACCATTTATATGATTTATTCCATGAAGACCAGCCATACGATCTGTACCATAAAGACCATCTATATGATTTATTCCATGAAGACCAGCCATACGATCTGTATCATAAAGACCATCTTTATTATTTATTCCATGAAGATCAGCCATACGATCTGTACCATAAAGACCATCTACATGATATTTACCACAAAGCCTGTAAATAATGGAAGTGATTCAGCGAAAACAATATACTCACATAAAAATAGACAATTCTGTCAACAATAGCAAGTGTGGCGTTTGAATCCTGCCATCACCAAATCAAGGGATATGGCCGTGGTGTAGTGCTGGTTCTCTAGCCCTTGATGCAGGTTTGGTGTTATATTTAGGCTTGTTACATTAACAGTAAACAAATGAAGTAAACAAAAAGAGAATGGAGATCCAATTAACTGAAATAGCCTACAGCCCAGTACAGTGAAATGCAGCCATGCACAGCTGTCTTGCTGAGTTAGCAGGCATAGGACCGTTTCACGCATGAAAAATAATGCCAATCATTATCATTCAGCAACGCGCTTTCATATGGCACAATAGCATGTATTTCTGTGGATAAAATCTAACACACATTATTCATTATATTTCAGCAATAAGCCTAGTAACCTTCTACGACAAATACATTTGCAATAAGCCTAAATACAGGTCACTGTATAACTACGAGAAGCAATAACCTACCTCAAGATTAACAAAATTATTCCATATGAATTACATTATTAAACTGATCCAAACCATTTACTACAATTAATCACACACCAATTATCATATAGTATGTATTTTAAGTTTGAAAAGCCAAAACAAAACATTTATTCAACAGTAACCTAACCTGTACATTTTAAAGGAAATTGCGTAAGTCCATGTTTGTTCTTACACTGCTGACTGTTTCAGTCAAATGCTTCAGATATACGTTATGCCATATAGCTACTTCTAGGATGACTGCTAACATACTGTAAGCAAACTAGCTACAGTGTAGAAATGTCAGTGCACAATATAGATTCAGAAGTCGTGAAAAGATAAAATCAAGTTATTTATCACAAGCTTGTTAACAACAGGTGTAGATTAACAGTGAAATGCTAACTATTTTTTAAAAAATGACGTAAGAAGTCAATAAAAATGCTGTATGAAAGGAATAAAAAAAATGCATATAATAGTAACAAAGGGAATGTAATAAAAAAAAACTTAAAATGAGCTGAAATAACTTATTCACAATAAGCACCAGTAGTTCTAGATAGTTGCTGGCATTTTCAGTTCCAATGAGACTGATCAATTAATTAGAGAACCTGCTGTACAGTCCATTTATTTCTATTTCTCTTTAAGGGACTGATTGTTATTTATTGGGGGCCGGGGCTAATCAAACTCTAGGTATGGATAAAAGCAAATTCACCACCCTCCCCAACATTCAAATATTTACACTCAAACCTTTTAAAAAGGTCCTTCCCCTCTAAATGAAAAAAGAAAATAATTGTATTTATCTGTGCTCTGTTAATAGCCAATGTGTGCACAATGGTAATGAAATACACTTCATTTAGCCCTCTGAACAAACAAATGTGTTCTGTTACTACTACTGCCACCACTAATAAAAATAATAATAGGAATACTGTATATTTTGATTACACCCTTTTTGTTTTTGGTCATTTGTGGTGTTAAGGGTGTTGCCTGAAATTGTTGGAAAACGACTGTAGTACTTACAGCATGACAATTATCAGTCGTCAGAATTACCAAGTTCAGGTCAGACCCTTCTTGTTTGATTCTAATGGGACATAGAGTATGCACCTGTTTCGTTTTCCCTAGAGTCTAACCAGGTGTGCAGTAAGAAAGAACAACATAAATATCAGGATCAGAGTTCAGTTTATCATACTACTGAGACTGCACTCTCTGAATGTGGTGAATGACTTTTTATTGGCAACAGACAAAGGTTCTGTGTCTATCCTTGACCTTAATGCTGCCTCTGACACCAATGATCACTCCCTTCTTTTGCAGAGATTGGAATCCCATATTTGTCTACACAAACATGCTCTTGCCAGATTTGTGTGGACCAATACACAAGCATGTTCTTGTCAGATTTTTGTAGACCAATACACAAACATGTTCTTGACAGATTTGGATCCTATCCTATCAGAACGATATAAGTTCATATTTGTGGTTGGTCTGTCCTCAGCCAAATCAAAGGTACGCAATGGTATTTCTCCAGGCTCAGTTTTGGGACCAAGATTGTTTTCACTATATATGCTGCCTCTTGGTGATGTCGTCTGGAAACACAATTTTCACTGCTATGCAGACAACACACAGTTGAAATTCTATTGAAATATGTCCCAAAATTGACTCCCTTGGAAGCCTGTGTATCAGACATTAGTGAATGGATTTTTTTTTACTTTTAACCTCAGAAAAAAACCCTAAATATTTGATTTAAGTCCCAAGAAATAAAGAGATTTGCTGCCAGACCTCCGAATTAACTTTGATGATTGTATAGTTATCTCCCAAAAACTGCGAGGGACATTGGCATTGCCCTCAATCCTGATCTCTCTTTTGATGAACATATAACAGACATTTCAAGAGCAACTTTATAGTGTTGTGCCATGGGACCCAGGGTCTGTCTTTTCTCAGTCCTAATTGTTTACTTTGCATTAGTTTGTGTGATGGGGGACTAGGGTCAGTCTGAATTATTATGCTGAGGCATCCTTCTCGACCCAAGGAAAGCTCTCTCAAATTATTCTGGCGTTCTGTTGATTCTAAGGAGGACCTGGGCTCTTGGACCACACTTCTAGTCCGCCTGGTTGGGTTGCAGGTTTATTTGCTGCCTGATGACTCCTGCTGCCACTACCCGCTTCTCCCGGTCATGTGAACACGGAAAAACACTGATGTGGCACAAGAATGTCATAACTGTGCACCTGGCACAGCCAGAGGAGGACTGGCATCCCTCAGAGTCCAGCTCCTCTATAGTTTTCTTCCTAGGTCCTGATAATGCTGTAGAGTTTTTCCTAGCCACTGTGCATCAATTCTTGTTATTGCTTGCTCTTTGGGGTTTCAGGCTGGGTATCTGTGAAAGCACTTTGTGATAACTGCTGATGTAAAAAGGGCTTTATAAAATAGATTTGATTGATTGATACTACAGTATATAGCTTATTTCTACCTGAACGGTAGTGAGAAAAAACATAGGCTACTGATTGCTGCTCAGATTCTTCCAATATCGCTTTATTATAGGAAGTGACAAATACTAAAATGGCATGGGATGGAATAAATTAATTTCACCCATAACTATACAAACTCACTCTCCTGTGCATTTTTGACCAGACCCTGGACAAACAAATATTGATCAGCCACTAACAGCTGTTCTAGACAATAAAAGAGAGAGTAAAAAAGAGACAGAGAAAATCATTTCACAATTTTTTTGGAACATTTCAATTTCAATTTGCAAGTACGAACAGGTAATGAAGACCTTGATAAAGGGATAAGTGCAACAACTTGACAAGCCCGTTATCAGTTTTCACCGTCCAGACATTTTTTTTCATAGGCTACATAAGGTAGCATACATTTCGTATGCAAAATATATTTAGCTATACAAAGCAGAAAAATAAAAATAGGCTATTTGCCAGTTTCTTGCTCTTCCTCTAGCTACAGCACTCTTAACTCTAACATGCAGAGACATGGAGGTGTGCAGAGAAACTCACCCAGCTCCCTGTAGAAGAAACTGGTCTCCGCCACTAACACTCAATCCATTCTTTTCTCAGTTCTAGCGCATTTCATATCTTTTTACTTCTGCATTTTTTGACCAACAGTGGGAGGTATTCTATATTGTACTGTAAAATGGGTCTGAATGTGATTGTGGCTGTAGTACCAACACATTTTATTTTTTTGTATATTAACACTGTTTCAACATCTCTTACAAGAGGACTGAAGATTGAGTAAAAACGTAGTTACGTGAAGTCACATTAACTGACATTCCACCATTCTACGTCTGCCGTAAAATCCGGCACGAGAACATGCTTTGTCACACTATCTGTAACTGATGTCGCACGCCTGGTAAAGCTTCGTAAAACCCACTTTAAGTCACATGAATGGACATTCCACCATGCATCATCTGCCATGAAACCTTGCACAAGGATGTGCCTTGTCACACAATTTGTAACTGATCTGTAACAATTTTGTTTATGCTTGGTAAAACTGCCTGGTGACTGACAGAGTAGACAGAACAAGCCACTGGTCAATACTGTGAAAGTACTGCTCTGCAGGCTATCTAATAGGCATGTCTGTGGTGTAATCCCTCTGTCAGTGGAGGTTTATCCATTGAATTGCATATATTATATTTGTGCTCCACTGCCACCAGTGTACACAGGGCTTAAGGGTTCTTACTTGCACTGCCATCTAGTACATCTGACAACCGCCCACGACTGGCAGAGACCACATCTTTCCCATGCTTCTTCATACGTGGGTTCCATTCCAATCAGACAGGTTTATGCTAATACGCCTCAGAAGCAACCAGACACAAATGACTTCTGTTTATATTTTCTCTGTCATTTCTGTTCTGAGCATACACAGGGAAATGAAATCAAAGCCACAGGCCGTGGAATAAAAAAATACGTAATTAGCACTTGACATTTTCTGTTAAATTTATTGTTTATGTGAATATACAAGTGGACATTTCTAAGTGTAAACCATTTCTCGGTATGGCAGTGGATCTTGTAAAAGCATGCAACATACTATATGAAAAAAAATAATGAAAATGTAATAATTGGATAATACACTTAATTTAATATCCACTGGATTCTTCTGTCCTTCTCCCGAGAAACAGAGTAATGTTATCTTGAGTGAAATATCTCTGTGTGGGTTCGTGTTACAAACGTCCACTTTTTTCAGATGGTCGGTCAGGCTATCCCGAATGCCTTAGTGTAAGGAAAAGAAAAACACAAAATAGAATGCCAAGTCCATATGTTAGCTTTCAAATTAGGACTAAGACCTTAGGACATTGCTGAATATAGTCAAATAACATATCAAGTATTGCCATATAATTTTAGAATCTGAATTATCCCATTCTTACTAGGTGTAAAAAGAGGCATAGTACTTAAAAAGTGGTAAGCGACAGTGTGTCAGCTCAAGAATAAAGGCTGCTTGGTCTGGTGTACCATTCACACCTTACATGTTATTGTTTTTGGCAGGATAATGCATTAGCAAGTATGTTGTGCTGTGCCTGTGAGAAAGCCACGGAATAGAAAATAGATTCTGTGCCTCAAAGAAGGATGTACAGAAGCCAGAATGCTAATGTGGATGTCTTTTAACACTATCAATCCCCTTTGTTACCAGGCTATTGAACCATCTGTAAAATGACAAATTGCCATCTGTGTGTTACTCTCAGGGTTGGGGATGCTGTCGTGATCCTAGTAACATTAAGGGAATGTGCTTTGAATATAATGTGATACAAATAAATTGGTTCTGTGTTCATCCACTCTTTTGTACAGTGTGAACAAAGAGATATTGTGTTCTGAGAAGAAATTTTTCTGAGGTCACCACTTAGCTCCATCTGTTCTTATGCTTGAGAGACTCCGTGGCAGATGGAGGATATGAGGATCTTCCTATAAATGTAAGAATGTGTTCAGATATAAAACTAATTTATTAATGAACCATAAATACAAAATGCCAGAGAATCGTCTTTCTTATGGTCTCGGAGTCCTTCAGACGGCATGCCATTTACTCGGGAATGGCTTCTGTCTAGTCACTAGCCACTCTATCAAGTAGGCACATAAAAGCCTACTTGACGGAGTGCTGTAGAGTTGGTTGCCCTTCTGACAAGTTCTGGGTTTTTGGTCACCTCCATGACCAAGGCCCTTCCAGCCCGGTTGCTTATTTTGGCCGGACAGCTAAATCTAGAAAAAGTCTTGGAACTTTCTATGCATCATTTTTTCATAACCTTCCCAGATCTATGCCTTGACAAAATTCTATCTTGCAGGTCTACGTAGAGTTACTTGTTCTTCATGGCTTCATTTTTGCTCAGTCATGCAGGTGAAGTGTGGGACCCTATATAGACATGTGTGCCTTTCTAAATCATGTCCTATCAATTGGGTTTTGAAGAAATGTTAATGATTATCTAAGGACACAGGATTCATCTGGGCTCAATTTCGAGTGTCATGGCAAAGGCTAAGAATGCTAATGTACGAAAGCTAAGTGTTCTGTTTTTAATGAATTGGCACACATTTCTAAAACGTGTTTTGCTTTGACATAATGGAGTATTGTGTAGATTAATGGCAAAAATGTGTCAATTATAAATTACGTCTACACACACAAAAATTAAAGGGGTCTGAATGTTTTCCAAAGGCAGTGTAAGCTGCAATTACTTTGTAGAAAATATCTCAGTTGACTGCAGTTGCCACATGTTTACTGCAGGTTTATCAGCACAATCCTTTGTTGCAATTACCTTCAGGGTCCTGGCAGAATATATTTTCTATATCCAACACATTGAGCACTTCAAACCGTTGAACTTTGATAGGTTTCAAATCCTCAAAACTAGTTAGTCCTGAAGTATGTTGCACAACTGTCAGATGCATAATACCATCATTATTCTGACACCTTGATTTGCTTTATCCTTTATTTCCACATGTTCAAAATACTGTTATGAATATTCATTATTTGCAACTCTAAAACAATCCGCAAGGCCTACTTTGAGTAGAACTGGAAATAGTTTCTGTGATTAGAGTTTATCTTGGTTAAGAAAAGCAGCCCCATTGTCATGCCATGATGATGTATCAATCTCTGTCATGACATAAATTTCAAAGAAACCCGGTGCATCTTTGATGGAAATTATATGAACATCAGCTGCATAAAACACCCATAGAATTCCTCTGAATTGTGTCAAATTATTCGCTGTAGCTGCAGACTCCAAAACAGAACAGGATGAATCACAATGCATAAACACAACAGTAATCAGGTAAGATTGTTGATTGATAGAGAACCCTGGCATGTAATCGACTCTGCTCTTGATTGCTATATTTACACAGAATAGACTCCCCGAGTTGCTAAAGACAGAGTTATTTCAGGGCCTTATCTGCAGGTGCCATAAAAAGAAGTGACAAAGTGGGCTCAGGAGTTAAATCTTAAATTCTGGTGTACAACGATCTAAGACAACTTTACTTTCGGTATAAAGCACGTCACAAAACATTTTTGTTGAAATTTTGATCTAAATTCTTGGTCTTAAGAATTGTTCAATCCACTGTTCTCTCAGCGAATTGCTCAAGTTTTAAAAGCCCCTCTGCTCACTCTCTTCAGGGATCTAAGCCAGGTGGCATTCAACTGAACTTTCCTCTCGTACGGTAAGAGATGAGCAGTTGAGAACGATGTAATTGGTTAAGATGGCACCAGTTAACCGCAGGTCATCAGAAAAAATGACAACCAGAACATTTAAATAATTTGTCTAACATTTTATGGATGGATATTAGTAATACAGATATTTAAATAAGAAAATACAAAAGTATCAAAACTATGTCTCTGTAAAGAAAAAAACAGCACATATATGTCATTTATTTTCAAACAGATTATTCTTGACATTTTAAACAGATCTCAGTGCTTGGCTTATAATGCTGGTACATTGGGCCTTCATTCTACTATTAGGAAGGAAATGAAAGATTTCCCCCGGCTCTTGTTTTGTTGTCTACTCTGGGTTGTGTTTTAAACAAAAATGCAGTTTGAAATGTCCCTAGGACACGTGAACACTCTCTCTTTGGCCGTTGGAAAGGGTGACCCTGCTTAGGTGAGATAAAGTTGCCCCACCATCATCACATTGCCTTGAATGTATTTATGCTTAACATTTGAACAAGCCTTATGTCCCTGCACAAATCCCACTCAAATGCAATGTCTCCATCATGCAGGGCAGATTATTACGTAATTCAATGCAGCTGTTTCAGTATCAAGGAGAAGTATTTTGTTTCCCAAATGCACATTGAAATCTAATAAAGACATAGATGCTTTCTGAGTCCCGGGCACAGCTGTAAAACCTGGTGTACTTGCAGCTGCTGCAATGCTGTTTGAATAGTGACAGCAAGTTGCAGATGCCGGAACATAGTCATGTTTCAATCCATCGTTCTCTCAGTGAATTGCTCACGTATTAAAAGCCCCCTCTGCTCACTGTCTCCGGGGATCAAAGCCAGGTGGCTTTCAATGGAACTAGGTAGCAACTTTCCTCTCGTATGGCAAGAGACAAGCAGTTGAGAATGATGTAATTGCTTAAGAAGGTACTAGTTAACCACAGGTCACCAGAAAAAATGACAACCAGAAAATTGAAATAATTTCTCAATTTTGTATGTAATCAATTCACTTGTTTCTGATTATATGATAGTGTAAGCTTTAAATTATCTAAAAGTTTGCCGGCTGTTCAATTGTCGTTTTCATAAATTACATATTCATGCATTGCATCTGCAGTGTATATAAAAAGTCTACACAACCCTGTTAAAATGCCAGGTTTTTGTTATGTAAAAGAATGAGACAAAGATAAATCATGTCAGAAATTTTTCCACTTTTAATGTGACCTATAATGTTTTCTTAGTTGCATCTCAGAGCAAAAGCCATGGTCCGCAAAGAGCTTCCAAAGCATCAGAGGGATCTCATTGTGGAAAGATTTCAGTCAGGAGAAGGGTACAAACGAATTTCCAAAGCATTAGATATACCATGGAACACAGTGAAGACAGTCATCATAAAGTGGAGAAAATATGGCACAACAGAGACATTACCGAGAACTGGATGTCCCTCCAAAATTGATGAAAAGACGAGAAGAAAACTGGTCAGGGAGGCTTCCAAGAGGCCTACAGCAACATTAAAGGAACTGCAGGAATTTCTGGCAAGTACTGGCTGTGTGCTACATGTGACAACAATCTCCCATATTCTTCATATAAATGGGCTATGGGGTAGGGCGGCAAGACGGAAGCCTTTTCTTAAAAAGAAAAACATCCAAGCCTGGATGAAGTTTGCAAAAACAAACATCAAGTCCCCCAAAAGCACTTGGAAAAATGTGTTATGGTCTGATGAAACCAAGGTTGAACTTTTTGGACATAATTCCAAAAGGTATATTTGGTGCAAAAACAACACTGCAGATCACCCAAAGAACACCATACCCACAGTGAAGCATGGTGGTGGCAGCATCATGCTTTGGGGGTGTTTTTCTTCAGCTGGAACCGGGGCCTTAGTCAGGGTGGAGGGAATTATGAACAGTTCCAAATACCTGGCAATTTTGGCACAAAACCTTCAGGCATTCGTTAAAAATCTGAAGATGAAGAGGAAGTTCACCTTTCTGCACGTCAACGACCCAAAGAACACATCCAAATCCACAAAGGCATGGCTTCACCAGAAGAAGATTAACGTTTTGTAATGGCCCAGCCAGAGCCCAGACCTGAATCCAATTGAACATCTGTGGTGTGATCTGAAGAGGGCTGTGCACAGGAGATGTCCTTGCAATCGGACAGATTTGGAGCGCTTTTGCAAAGAAGAGTGGGCAAATATTGCCACGTCAAGATGTGCCATGCTAATAGACTCCTACCCAAAAAGACTGAATGCTGTAATTAAATCAAAAGGTGCTTCAACAAAGTATTAGTTTAAGGGTGTGCACACTTATGCTACCAGGTTATTGTGACTTTTTTATTTTTTATTTTCCCCCCTCAAAGATTTCAGTTTGTTTTTCAAACAAAATTGTTCACATTATAGGTCACATTAAAGGTGGAAAAGTTCTGACATGATTTATCTTTGTCTCATTCTTTTACATCACAAGAACCTGGCATTTTAACAGGGGTGTGTAGACTTTTTATATCCACTGTATTCTTGAAAAATTTACTTTAGTGATTATTAGATTTAGAGAGACGTTACACAAACAGGGCTTGTTTAGTTTTACTAAAGGCTGTAGAAAAGACAACCGGAGCTGTTCTGGAATAGTATTGCAACAGTGTTACAACCTCCAGCTGCTTTTAGTGCTTGACTCTTGGCGGGTTGAGTTGTTCAACATGCACTGCAGTTACGATGAATACATCTGTGCAGTACAACACTGGTTATTAATGCAATTTCGGGGGCCTTTATCATTTTGGGTGAGGCAGGCGGGAAAACATTTGTAAAGA